>JARWKJ010000008.1:44302598-44330098 GCA_029959095.1 Rhinichthys osculus | reverse complement strand
GAGAGCCCCAGGTCCTTGAAGATCTTGGAGAAGGACTGAGTGAGTGCGATGCGAGGACGCTCCTCCGCCACCACCATACAGGTGCGCACACACGACAGATTCACGCTCCGCAACTGATGGAGCAAATCACACACACACACACACATGACTTATGCCCTTTAACTAATGCCACTCACACCACTGTAAGCTAAACGGGAGGTCCGATAATATGTTGATACACAGAGATTGGAAATACAGTCCAAGAAAAAGTCAAAACAGAACCTGGATTTTTTTATTTATTATTAATAAAGTAAAACTATTATATTAATACTTTTAGTAAAAATAAAAACCATTCATATTTATTCAATTTATTAAACGCTGACGGCACTGAAATACACCCTGTTTTAATGTTTTTGAAAGAAGTTTGCTCGGTTCTGCTCACCAAGGCTGCATTTATTTGATCAAAAATACAGTAAAAACAGTGAAATAATTTATAATTTAAAATGTGAATATAATATGTAGTAAAGTGTGATTTATTCCTGTGATCAAAGCTGAATGTTCAGCATCATTACTCCAGTCTTCAGTGTCACATGATCCTTCAGAAATCACTCTAATATGATGATCTGATGTGTTGAAAACAGTCGTGCTGCTTCATATCTTTGTGGAAATTTGATACATTTTATTTTTCAAGATTCTTTGATGAATAGAAATTTCAAAAGAACTTTGGAAAATAATCATTTGTAACATTATAAATGTCTTCACTGTCACTTTTGATCAATTTAATGCGTCCTTGCTGAAAAAAAGCATTGGTTTCTTTCAAAACAAAAATTAAATGTCATAATAAAATACGATTATGTATCACATTATGTAGACTAAAGGTGCGGTCACACTTTATGTGTCATATTTTACATGACATAAAAAGTTGATTGTCCGTTGTGAAGCGATCGATGATGTAGACACTTTCAAACCAATCAGTCGGCACGATGAACTGGCGTGACCAGCTCGAGCATGAGTGAACTCCGCATGGGGATTCACGTGACAAGGACCGGATTCGTAGTAAATGTGACGGCGGCTGAGGAGTGTGTGAGTGTAAGACTGACCCGCAGAGCTTCAGTCTGGGAGCCCAGGCCTTTGGTGCACATCTCCATCACCGAATAGGAACAGAAGGTCACTCGAGCTTTATACTGGCTGACCGCAGAGAGCCACAGAGACGCATTGGTCTCCAGCTCCAGAGGAGGGACCAGAATAGACTGATGGCCTGAGTACACACTGCAAACACAAACATTTACATTACATTAAAGGGACAGTTCACCCAAAAATGGAAATTAGCCCATGATTTACTCACTCTCAAGTCCTCCTAGGTGTATATGACATTCTTCTTTCAGACGAATACAATCAGAGTTATATTAAAAAATGTCCTGGCTCTTCCAAGCTTTATAATGGCAGTGAATGGCTGTTTCTGTTTTGAAGTCCATAAAGTGCATCTATCCATCATAAAAGTGTATCTATCCATGATAAAAGTGCATCTATCCATCATAAAAGTACATCTATCCATCATAAAAGTGCATCCATCCATGATAAAAGTGTGAGTCATCTATGCACTTTTATGATGGATAGATGCACTTTTATGATGGATAGATGTACTTTTATGATGGATAGATGTACTTTTATAATGGACAGATGCACTTTTATCATGGATAGATGCACTTTTATGATGGATAGATGCACTTTTATGATGGATAGATGCACTTTTATGATGGATAGATGCACTTTATGGACTTCAAAACAGAAACAGCCATTGACTGCCATTATAAACCTTGGAAGAGCCCGGACATTTTTTAATATAACTCTGATTGTATTCGTCTGAAAGAAGAATGTCATATACACCTAGGAGGACTTGAGGGAGAGTAAATCATAATTTTCATTTTTGGGTGACCTATCCCTTTAACCATGAGTGTACTGGCCTGCCAGCCGAAGCAGGCGTGATGTTGGTCTCTCACCTGCAGAGACACCAGAGGGCGAAGCCCAGGCCGCAGTAGGGGTCCAGGCAGATGGCGATCTGGCGGGACGGGTACAGCTCACACTGCAGCTTGATAGAGCGACACAAGGCACTGGTGGCAGCATGGGACATCTGAGACAAACACATGCTGTTAGAAGAGCCATCCCACATTTACAGATGAAAGTGTTACTGTCACATAGATGACGATGATGAAGGGTTAGTCAGATTCACCTTGACCCCAGCCAGGATTCCTGTGGTCGACACACTGAAGTCCAGGTAGGCGAGCATCTCTGGGGTGGGGGGTTTGTAGATCTGGGGAATCCTCTTTCTCGGGAGATCATCTGAAATGGAACCAATAAACCTTATTTAAAGAAGATGTATTATGCTTTTTTTCACTTTATTTAGTGTGTAATGTTGGTGGTTGATCATGAAAAAGCTCCAGTTCTTCTCTATATCATTGTCAGTTTCTGAACTCCTGAAACGCCTCCATTGTAGTCTTGAGTTTCTTCCGGGAACAGGTCACAATATTCCTCATTATAATAATTAATACGCAGAATAAAGGGGCGGGGCCTGGTTGAGTTAGTTAGTGGTGTGTTAAACTGGCGGTTATGGTAAGGGGCGGGACATTTCCCAAACACACTCGAAGCACTCGACCAATCACAAGACACGTCCCCAGCCGACCAATCAGAGCACAGTGTGCTTTTCAGAAGGAGGGGCTTCATAGAGACAGGAACTAATACTTTGTAAAAAGGCATAATATGGGATCTTTAACATTTCTTTTACATACAATGGGAATTATACAATAGTACATTGGTGTAAGTGATGTCTTTACCTGTGTCCAGTATCAACGGCCACGCTTTCACGTCCACAGCAGCCGCGGCCTCTTTGGATTTCAGTAGTTTCATTATTGCTTGTGTTGTCAGAATACATACAGACTTACTGACCTGTCAATCATATGAGTACAGTTACAGTCACAAGAGAGTGATCAACGATCAGACACTGCTGATATACAGAGGATAGAGCAGCTAAAGGACAGAGTAATGCTTATCAGTCTTATTAAGACTTCATACATATGTAGTCTCCAGTCTGGGTTTGTGTCATTTCACCGCTGTGAGACGCGGAGCCTCGTTTACAGAGCAGTGGACAGGCGGATATGCCTTCCAGAAGACACTTACTGAAGGCTTTATCTACAGTGGTCCCAGAACGTCATTCAATAAATCGCAAAAATTGATTATTGAAAAGCAAATGGCATTATTTGTTTGCAGAACCAGTTGATATGTTAAATTTAATTTAATAAATGTATTAGGGCTGTCACTTTACGTTAAAAATCGAGTATCGAAAACGAAAAAAGGGAATCGATTTATTTTTTATTTTATTTTATTTTTTACCAAAAATGTATTTTAGGTGGACAGATCAATACAGGACACAGAACATGTCGGATGTTGGAAAATAACAATGTGTTTTCTGTTCACCAAATGCTTTTTAATATTCGCTATTACTTCAATGCAAGTGAACGAGCGCGCCGTTATGTGTTGTGTAGTGACGTGTGTGTGTGTGTGTGTGTTCAAGTAAGCCAGGAATGAGCAGATTCTGCAATACGCTGTATTTAATATATCATGAGGATCACGAGTTGCGTGTTTGTGCTAAATCCACGCAGATTTGTCTTACACGAACTTCCCCAGCAAAGTGAGTAAACACAGAAACGCCAGATTGGCTCGTGATTTGACAGCGTTTCCCACCAAATTTAGTGTGTATGTTAGTGGAGGGTGTAAATCTCAATCCCTGAGTGTTGCGCTCCTGTTTGTCATTGTGCTGAAACTTCACGCCAATAAATCATCAGAAATATTGCTCTCAAGCGCCTCTTTACGCTCGTCCTAATCAGGCGCGGAGTTTGCGGGGGGGCAGGGGGAGCATTGCCCCCCCTGGTGGCTGAAACCCGTTTAAATTTTTTTTTGCATTGTAAAAATATATATATATTATAAATATTTTAAATAACACAAAACAACTAAATGGTGGTAGGTAATACACATCTGATTTTATATACTGCTTTAGTAAAAATAAAAACTGCAATGGAAACAGGTTTTGCGCATTTACAGTCAGCTGACTTAGAGAAGACGCGGGGATAATAATAATAATTATTATCATCATTATTATAACATTTATTAGGCTACATATGTAAAAGACGCTTATCAAAAAAAAAATGAACAAAGCAATTCGTCACATATCATTCATAATACAGGGCTAAGATGATCACAAATAGGCTAAACAAGATTTTGACGCATATCCAAGTGTGTGTGCGGAATGTGGAGTGCGCACTGGATGGCACGGAGGCGCGGGGCGCGGGCGCGAACACTTGCATTTTCCTATCAACAGTGGAAACAACTTAAAATAGGCTAGCCTACTCTATCATTTCTGGTCAGAAAATAATAATACATTATTCGCAACTACTTTTATTTGTGTACACTCACAATAACAAGAAAACGTTGTGCTTTTGTAAAATAAAATAAAACAATCAGGCGCGCTTCATGGTCTCCGTGAACTGAAGCGCTATAACTGAAACAAAGTATAGCCTATGTAGGCTAAAGCTTGAAATGTCCACTTTAAAACGAACAAATTCGAATCGAAAGCTAATACCTTCTGATTATGTAATCCGTATGAAAGGTGCATTTCTCTCTAAAGGTGCATCCGCCTTACAGCGGAGATGGAGATGTTTTAGCCGACACTGATTTTTTATTAATAAACAATTAAAATGCCTTGTTATTTTTTCAGACACATTTATTAATTATTATAGCCTATAACTCACCTATAAATCCCCTTTCTGTAGCCTGTGGTTATCTTCTCATTCAGCACTATGGGAAAAATATAATTTCCAGGTTCTAATTTGGCCTTAGAAAACCAGTTAAATCTACATTTTTTTTTCATATTAATTTGTCAATATTTTAAATGTTTAATAAAGGGGCAAAAAGTCATAAACAAAAATCTGAAAATTCGTCCATATTAATTATTTTGCGCAGCATTTGGTCTGTAGCAGTTAAAATTAAAATTTTGGTGTTCGACTTTGCATTTTAAAAATACAACCGTTTATTTTTCGTTTTGCAATTACGGGTTAAATAAGGAAAAACGAATGGACACAAAAGTACACTGACCGTTTGAACATAATACGAGACACAGTTCTTTATTAAATTCATAAAAGAAACAATAATTACAGGAATACTGGATTCTAAACCTCAAAGAAATGCCACAATCAAGACCTCGGAGCAGAAATGAGGGAGAAACAGCCAGGAACTCTTAGGCTATAGGCTATGTGCCGTTCGCAGTATAAGGGTCTGCCATTAATGCTTGGATAACACCACGTCTCCTTCCATTAATAATAATAATGTCTAGTGCGGTGGCTGTGATATAGCCTAGGCTTTAAACCTACCATGCGTTTACCATGATTTTTGGAATGACTTATCGCGAGAGGAAAAAAATACATTTTAGTCGCATAACATCGGTTAATTAATGGAAACGCCGTCATTTCGCAATAGTTTTTTTATGGACATTTAGAAAAAGTCGCAAAAGTTTTGCGCAAATCTGTAATGGAAACGCGCCTAATGATTACTACATGAATGAATGAATGCTACAATGATTTTTTTTTTGCCCCCCCTGGCTCGAATGTCAAACTCCGCCTATGGTCCTAATGCCTGTTAGGTGTCCGTGGATTTGCCTGTATTTGGTGTTGAAAATGGAAACGTCTTTAGATGGAAAATCGATTTTACAATCGATTCAATGAACACTTATGTCTCAAAAATCGAACAGGATTTTTTCACAAAAGTGACAGCCCTAAAATGTATTGAAGCGTGACACGAGGGCTTCGCTACACCCCGAGTGACCGGCGTTCAGCGTCACCTCCACGATCATCTTGACGGTGGGCAGGGTCGTGGTTAGGTTCTGCGGGTGTGGAGGCCTGACGGTGACGGGGACGCAGCCGGCGTACAGGCAGCCGTAGAAAGTGGCGATCAGATCAATCCCTGCAGAGTAGAGGACAGAGGAATGAAGACCTGAGAGAGGACAGCCTTGATCTGACCTCAGTGTGTGAGTGCCGTCCTCTCTCACCGGGAGGATACACCAGTGCCACATGATCTCCGGTGTTCAGTCGGCCTCGTTCCATCAGCGCCACCGCCACTCGCTCCGCACGCTTGTGCAGCTGCACACACGACGCTGTGTTGGCCACCGTGCCCTGAACACACACACACACACACACGGACACTTATAATCGGATCAAACGGACTGAAAAGCCTTCATGTGAACACCTTAACCGATCCGAATGAGCTCGATCCCAATGTAATTTTGATCGGATTGAAAGAGGAGGTTTATTCCTTTTCTAACCCGATCGAGGGAACATGTGAACACTTGATCGGATTGAGAAGCGAAACTGAAAGGACTCTGCATGTGCGATGATGTAGAAATAGCGTAACGATGAATGAGGAACGAGCTGTTGTTCCTGATGAATAAACGAGTGTCCCGTCATCCTATAATCCTCCTTTCCCTGCGTGTGTGAAGCGGAGCAGGACAGCGGCCACCAGTGCCTTGTAAAGCATTTATAAAGGAGATTTAAAGGCGCATCAATCTTCTAAACAGTAAAATGTAACAAACACAACACAGTGATACAGAACATAGAAATATTTAACAGCCTTTAAATCTCCTTTATAAATGCTTTACAAGGCATGAATAGTCCTCACTTTAGATGAGCTCACAAACATAGTTAACTGACCACTACTAAATGCTTTATAACTACCCGAATTAACCCTGAATTACAGCATAAATACATGTTAATAAAGCATTTATTAACACAATAAGTAACCATCACTATATGTCTGAATAATAAGATGTATGAATGTACATTTAAATAGTTTATTAATCATTTACTTACACGTTCTAAGTAATCTTATGAACCACTGAAAACTCTTAAATAACTGGTTTATAAAAAATGAAATTAATCATTTAGAAATAATAAATTGATCATTTATAAAGGATGAAAATACAATTATTAAATAAATTATAGATATGCTTGTAAATCAAGAAGAAAGCATTTATAGCTGTATTTATAAACTGCTTATTAATGTCTATTAATGCTTTATGAATGATGAATTAACTGTTTACTCATGCTTAAGTAATGATTATTAGCGTGTAGTGATTATAAAGTGTTACCATACATATATATATATATATATGCGAGACGTTAGCGGGCGAGAGATACCTTGGCGTTGAGCAGCAGAAACAGAGGATGGTCTGGAGTGGCCTGAGCTCTCCACTGCAGGACGTCCTGCAGATACAGGAACTACACAACACACACACACAGACAACAGTGAATCTTAAAAACTATATTAAACTTCCAGATAATACTGCGTATCAATGGGTGCTCTTACATGACATTAAAAAGTGCACTGTAATCATGTCAAGTCAAACGTTTTACTTTAAAGTACATTCGATAACATTTTACTTGAAGGGGTGTTCATAAGACTGACATGACAGGTGTCATGAATATGAAGGAGGGTTTATGCATGTTTATGACAACTGTCATTAAGTGTCATTCGCTCAATTATGACATTTTTAATGCAAATATGACATTGTTTGAGATGTCTTTGTTATGACAACTTGACATAAACCAATACATCATAACCTGTTATAAATATGTCATAAACATGACATAGCAGATTAATGATCAAACTTAAGAAAGCTTTATAGGTTAGCATTACATTAAACTATCATGTGGTTGGTTTTGACATTGGCTGTCATGAGGCATTATAACATTTTAATGACAAATTAAATGTGTACCACTGTAGTTGAGGTCAAGAAAAACATTCATAACACAGTTATAACGGCCTCATGACAGCCAATGTCAAAACCAACCACATGACAGTTTAATGTAATGTTAACCCATAAAGCTTTCTTAAGTTTGATCATTAATCTGCTATGTCATGTTTATGACATATTTATAACAGGTTATGATGTATTGGTTTATGTCAAGGTGTCATAACAAAGACATCTCAAACAATGTCATATTTGCATTAAAAATGTCATAATTGAGCGAATGACACTTAATGACAGTTGTCATAAACATGCATAAAACCTCCTTCATATTCATGACGTGTGTCATGTCAGTCTTATGCACACCCCTTCAAGTAAAGTGTTACCGTACATTTCAATCATTATGTAATAATCGTTTGTCATGGTTTAAGAAAGTACACTTATTTTGATGTGTTGAGTAAGCAGAACCTAAAGAACATTACAGTGAACATTAATATACAGTAGTCAACATCTGAAGTGGATCAAAAAAGTTCATTACAGTTGTTCTAAGACAAGAACGGGTATTGTTCAAATGTATATGCATACAAATGTTGACTACTGTATATTAAATGTACTAAATTGTAACTTCATTGTGTAATTACAAATGTATTTAAATACATGACATACAAGTTTCAATAGAAAAAATCATTAAAGTATATTTGAGTTGATCCTAAATGCTTGTCAGTACAGTAATGTGTACGGTCAGATTAGTCCATGTTAGTTAATGCATGAAATAACAATGAGCAATGCCTTTGTTATTAATCTTTGTTAATGTTAGTGTAAAATACAACATTTCTCTTCGTTGTTGGTGACGCTTCAGGTCAGTGGCATTAACAGATACAACTTTTTAGATTTTAATGATGTATTTATAAATCTTGAATTTAGCATTAACTTATATTAATACATGCTTTAAAAGTATTGATCATTGTTAGTTCATATTAACTTCTTATTGCAAAATATTATCATAATTATGAAATTACATATAAAGATGTTCTTAACTGGGTCACAAAAGCACTCTAAACTTCAAACTTTAAAACACATTTAAACTGTATTTTTTTATTTATTATTTCAATTAAGTGAATTAAATCTTCCTGAAAGCAATTTTTTTGAGATATCAACTTCAACTATGAAACATGACTTGTTTAGATTTATGGTTTTGATTTTTTTCCCCACCGTTTTAGAGTAAAACATGTTTTGGAAAATATATATTTTATTTAAAATTTTTAATATTATTGTTGTGCATTTTTCATAACAATACATTTATAAAAGTTCACTTTTTATACTTCAGCAATAATCTGCCAAGTGTCGTCTTTAAAAAGAGACCAAACTGAAGTCTGTGATCCAAAGCATTCAAGATTTAGGATAGTTTAATTTGGAAATTTCATTTTCAGGTCTATGCTGAAAAAATTAATAAATGGATTATAACTACTGTATAAATATAATTTAGTACCATAAAATCCCATAAAAATAAAAATAAATAATATTATCAAACTAAAATATAGTACATTCATTTAATTGAAATAAAAAAAAAACTGTAATTTTTGAGCGACACGCGAACAGCACCAGAGGGTTAAGCATATTTGAAAGTATATTTTTCCACAACAAATACTGTTTTTAAAGTACTTGTGTGTTCTCAGTGGTTCAGGAGCTTTACCTGATCATGGTCTTCCAGCTGAGACACGTCTCTCCCACAGGCCTGAGCAATTCTCTTTCCTGCCACCAGGTTTCCCACTATCATGGAAGCAGGACCCACCTCTGAAACCACAGAGACGGCAGGTTAGGGCTGTCCAAACGGCTCAAAAGCTCAATTTTTATTTCTTTCAAAATTCGAATCATATTTTGAATTCTAAAGGCAATGCTTAATGTTAGAGGATAAAGGTACTGTATTGTCTCCTATGGCCACTAGAGGGCGCAACCGAGCGCAGTCAGCAAATCAAGCATCGCATCTTTTATTGAAATGAAATGATATTCACTTTTTAAACTGCATTAACTTTTGAAAATTGTTCTTAAATAAAATATTATTTCCTTAATGTGCATTCAAGGAATATTAGGTTACAAAAGGGCATAAAACAGTGTTTGTGCATCAGTGACATGAGAACACACACTTCGACACACAGCGTAATGAACATGAACACACGACAGCAAACTGCTATTCAGAAGCACTCCACTTCTCCTCAATACATCTACATCTACATATTCATATTCATATTCATGTTCATCAAAAACACCAGACGCTCAGCTTGATCTGAGCGCTTTCTGTTGGCTGTTTCCAGCTGATGAAAACACACACTCACACACACTCAGCTCTTACTGATGTAAAATGGTCAAGTGTGGCGTTGCACGAATTTTGCCTCCAACTGAGAGTCTTTTCGTCAGTATAGCCTTTTCCCGCCATTTTCACATCAGCAACGCAACCCGTGCCGGGCTGCTTCTGGCGGGGCTTGGGCAGGTTGGTGACGCAGGTGTGAGGGCACATGAGCACGTTACAGGGGTGCAGGGCACACACACACACACACACACACTCACACACACACACACACACACACTCACCGGTGCCGGGCTGCTTCTGGCGGGGCTTGGGCAGGTTGGTGACGCAGGTGTGAGGGCACATGAGCACGTTACAGGGGTGCAGGGCACACACACACACACACACACACTCACACACACACACACACACACACTCACCGGTGCCGGGCTGCTTCTGGCGGGGCTTGGGCAGGTTGGTGACGCAGGTGTGAGGGCACATGAGCACGTTACAGGGGTGCAGGGCACACACACACACACACACACTCACACACACACACACACTCACCGGTGCCGGGCTGCTTCTGGCGGGGCTTGGGCAGGTTGGTGACGCAGGTGTGAGGGCACATGAGCACGTTACAGGGGTGCAGGGCACACACACACACACACACACACACACACACACTCACCGGTGCCGGGCTGCTTCTGGCGGGGCTTGGGCAGGTTGGTGACGCAGGTGTGAGGGCACATGAGCACGTTGCAGGGGTGCAGGGCACACACACACACACACACACACTCACACACACACACACACACACACTCACCGGTGCCGGGCTGCTTCTGGCGGGGCTTGGGCAGGTTGGTGACGCAGGTGTGAGGGCACATGAGCACGTTACAGGGGTGCAGGGCACACACACACACACACACACTCACACACACACACACACTCACCGGTGCCGGGCTGCTTCTGGCGGGGCTTGGGCAGGTTGGTGACGCAGGTGTGAGGGCACATGAGCACGTTGCAGGGGTGCAGGGCACACACACACACACACACACACACACACACACTCACCGGTGCCGGGCTGCTTCTGGCGGGGCTTGGGCAGGTTGGTGACGCAGGTGTGAGGGCACATGAGCACGTTGCAGGGGTGCAGGGCACACACACACACACACACACACACACACACACACACACTCACCGGTGCCGGGCTGCTTCTGGCGGGGCTTGGGCAGGTTGGTGACGCAGGTGTGAGGGCACATGAGCACGTTACAGGGGTGCAGGGCACACACACACACACACACACTCACACACACACACACACTCACCGGTGCCGGGCTGCTTCTGGCGGGGCTTGGGCAGGTTGGTGAGGCAGGCGTGAGGGCACATGAGCACGTTGCAGGGGTGCAGGGCACACACACACACACACACACACACACACACACTCACCGGTGCCGGGCTGCTTCTGGCGGGGCTTGGGCAGGTTGGTGACGCAGGTGTGAGGGCACATGAGCACGTTGCAGGGGTGCAGGGCTCCCTCCAGGAAGCGCTGCTTGCTCTCGGAGATGTGGATGCCGCCCAGGGGAGCTTTGGGGAGTGTGTTCGCCGGGACCAGAGCCAGACAGTACACACCCACCTGATGGATGCTGTCGATGGCCTGAGGGGGACAGAGGGGGGTGTGTGTTGTTTTGCGGAACACTACAAGTAAAAACTTTGTACAAACCTATCCGGTCTTTATTCTCATGATTGAAATAACATAATGTGTGTGTGTGTATGTGTGTGTGTGTGTGTGTGTGTGTTTGTGTGTAAATGTATGTGTGTCTGTGGTGTGCGTGTATGTGTACGTGTATATCTGTGGTCTGTGTGTATCTGTGTGTATGTGTATCTGTGGTCGGTGTGTGTGTGTGTATATGTGTGTGTGTGTGTGTGTATGTGTATCCCAGACAGCAACATAGTGTCGGCCCATATCCGGCCCACATCTGGTACACATGGATTCCACAAGGTCCAGATGTGGGCCGGATCTGGGCCGACACTATGTTGCTGCCTGGGATGTGTGTGTGTGTGTGTGTGTGTTCACCTGTAGCACTCGGCTCATCCACTGGAAGCTGTCCTCCTCTGAAGCGTCTGGTCTCTGTTCTGCCACCACAACAATGCGCTCATCGTGCAGAACCGAAACAGAGAAAACTGCAATCCTGACAACACAGAATCACATCTCAGCCTGAGCAGAGACACATATCTCAACGCAAGAGGAAACTAACTCGCTAATCTGTCATTTTTAACCCTCTGGGGTCTGAGGTGTTTTCGGGGTCCTTGAGATGTTTTGGCATGCTCTGACATTTGTGCTTTTTTCAGTTATTTATAAACATATTAATGGCACAGGTGAAATTACACTCTATATAGCACACACAGGGCTACCATAATATGTGAGCAACATGTATGTACATGTTTGTATTTTTGAGAGAATATTGTTTATGCGTGGTTATTGAAAAAACTAAAAAATAAAGTTTATAATATAAGGCCACAAATAACATACTAAATATTTGTCCACAAGACTTTTGACTAGTGGATGTTGTCGCCTAGAGTTTTTGCTTCGAATTGATCTGAAAATCATTCTGCCTAATCATTCACATAAAACAATAGATTGTTTTAAATTGTGAAAAACATTTTTTTGTTTGCAAAGGCAATATGCGGATGGGCGGAACGGCCCAACCCCCTCATGAATAATTAGGCAGTTCTCACCTGAGCAGACTGCATACTAATGAGCCTTTCATTCAGGGGTGTCACACAAGAAAGAATGCAAGGACAATATATATACACTACCGTTCAAAAGTTTGGGGTCAGTGAGAATTTTATTTTTATTTTTTGGAGGAAAGAAAACAATACTTTTATTTATCAAGGAATAATTAATTTGATCGAAAGTGACAGTAAAGACATTTATAATGTTACAAAAGTCTTTTGAACTTCCTATTCATCAAAGAATCCTAAAACAAACAAAAAACCTGTACAACTGACAGACCAACAACTGTTTCAACATTGATAATAATAATAAATGTTTCTTGAGCATCAAATCCTCATATTATACTGATTTGTGAATCATTTGACACTGAAGACACTGACACTGGTGATGCTGAAAATTCAGCTTTGATCACAGGAATAAATTACACTTGACTATATATTCACACAGAAAACAGCTGATTTACACTGGAGATAATATTTAATACTATAACTGATTTTTGTTGTATTTTTAATCAAATAAGCGCAGCCATGGTTAGCAGAAGTGAATTCTTTTAAAAGTATTTAAAATCGTACCGACCCCAAACTTTTGAACGGTAGTGTATATAAATAAATAAATGTTTATACACACACACACACACACATATATATATATATATATATATATACAAACAATCAAAATTTAAATGAAAGCCAAAAGCACATTTATAGTCACACCTTTTAGCCATCCACATACCATTTTTAGCCATCCACCGCGGTAAAAATAAACCAGTCGCATTGCAAAGTCGTTCGCGAAATGACCGCCAGGTGGCGCAAAGGGACATTTAGCAAAACGTAAGTGGGGCTAATGTCTGTAGCCTAAGGATGAAATACTACAAGTTATGGTAATTTCCAAATAAGCCTACAACAAATTGTTGGTCATACAGATAAGATATAATCTTTTAAAACTTTAAAAGGCTAAAGTAGGCCTACACTCTCACAGGCTAAAGACAAAACGTTTTGTCGCTCATGTCAGAAACAGACGTTTGGGTATTTCTCAGTGAGAAAATTCATAGCTGAGCGGTAGAACTTACGGTTCATCATCAAGATGACACGGGTTCAAATCCCGCACAAACATGGTCTGCTGTAAATTTTATATTTATTATTGTAAAGAGATTTGTCTAGCTCTAAAACTCTGTTACACCATACAGTTTTTTTTTTTGCTTATATTTATACAATACAATTATCATGCATTTCCATTTTACACTAAGTAAAAATACAAAAAAACAAAATAGTATCCAACAGAACGACTTTGCATCTGTATAATAATAGGCTACCAATCGTAATTTCAAAAGCAGTTCTGTAAAAAAATAAATTATATATAGCCTATATATATAGGCTTTATATATATTATTTTTTTTTATTCCAGGCTCTCACGCCACACCCCCGATTTCTCACGCTGAAGTGTCAACCCGGTCGGTCAAATTCCTGAAGGATATAGTTTATCTATAGATCTACCTGTTGAGCCACTCGTGATCGACTAGTTATACCGCAAATTAGTTAAAATATCCCGTAATCTATCTAGAGCGAGCGTGCATGCGAGACAGATATCGTGCTCCAAACCGTGCGCGCGCATGGCAGAGAGGTCTGTTCCCTACAACCTAGAGTTTTTAAAAACATGGTTTTAAGTAAAGTGTGATTTGCCAGGGGGGATTGGGATTTCCTTCTGGTCTAAACATCCCTGCTTCTGCTGAATTATTTTAATCCCCACACCCCTCCCTCCACAGTTAATCAATGCTATAGGCTACTTCACCAATATCAAATATATAAAATAGAGATATGCAACAGGCACGTTTAAACGACAAACAATAAAATCAAAGCCAGCGTTTCAGTTGTTCATTAGTTCCAGTGGCCCTAATGCATGCACGGCTTTTCAAAATTTCACAAAGCGTGTTGATGAGATTATTTTGAATGAAATATTGAAGTTTATAATTAAGTGTTTTGGCACACCACGCCGAGTGGCCCTATGCATTTTTCTAAAGTCGGGTTTTATTCTGGCATGGTGAGTTAGTGTTCCACAAACACGGCGGCGCGTTCATTTAGATTAATTTATTTTTCTCATTATTAGGCCTACAGCTAAAATAACTTAATAGGCGACTCCGTAATTTTTTGGTCATACAGATAAGAGTAGAGTAGCTTACATCGTTCAAAACTGTAAACTTGTATTCATATTAGGCTAACGACAAAAACAGTATATCTGTCGTCCCTGTCTCCGGGAACTGCGCGTCACAAAAATGAACCGAAAGCCACTTCAGCTCAGTCACGATAAGAAATCGGCGATGTCTAAAGCCTTTAAATGTCTAAATATTTAGGCTAATAAATGTTATCTGATTATAGGCTAATCCATATGAAAACGAGAGGTACAGAGGATCTACTCAAACATGTAATGGAAGCGCTTCCCAATGAGAAAATGACAAGACAAGGGTGAAAATCTCGCTCTAATTAAATGTAGGCTAAATCACCCTGAATTAAAATGTAAAAACAGATCAAATAATGTATTTGTCGAAATGTTGCAATATTGTTTCATTTAAGTTCATAATTGTTATTTAATTTAGCAGCATTACCACGAAGCACCGTGTTTCGATATTTATTTGAATAATACAAAATAAAATAAAAACTTAATTCACAAATTGCATGCCTGGTTGTAAGGATCCAAAGATCCCTGTAGACTTTAATATTGAGTTGAACATTTTGTTCATGACAACAAATTAACAAGCGTTTTTTTCAGATTATATTTAGTTTTGCTTGGAAAAAGCTGCCCCAAACCAGTTTTATTTAATCAATTATTGAAATAATGAAATATTTAGTAATAAACTTTTATGACAGAAATATCACTAGGCTACATGTAACTTAAATCATTTAATTCCTTCATTATCAACACTGTCTAGAATAGCGATTTAGGTGTAAATTGCGACTTATCTTTGTGTTAAGTCAGCCTCAGACTCCGATAGCCTGTGGGGGGTTGGAGGGACAGTTGCTGGACAAAGGTGTTAATGTTCCTCTTTCATATGGAGAGTGTCGGATAGCCAGCCTGATGAGCAGGCAAAATTATTGTAAGGATAAATCTGTGTCCAAATGTAGGCCCCATATTTTATTAAATTATAAATATTGTAGTTTATTTATTGTAGCCTATTTGAAGTTTTTTTCACACAAAATTTCAATTGAAGTTATTGTAAGGTGAATTCAACAAGGCGTGCTGTGTCTTTGAAGCAACAATTAAAGGCTAAATAATTTTTTCGTGATTTGTACGGCTGACACGCAGCGACATACAGTAGTATTATCAGAGCGAGGGAGACTAAATAAACTTGTTAAAAAGAGTTCCAGCGCGAGAGAGGCAAAGAGAAACGCATGTTTTTAATTTAAATATGTTTCTTTGGACAATTTTCGTTTTGTACTGTTTTAATTGTTTAATTTAGCTGTAATTTCTTTGGCAATACGAATTTAAAATGTCGTAAGAATAAGATTAGCCTAGTGTTTCTTATTTTGCATCGCAAAAGAAATAAACTCTAAACCGATGCAACCCTGTTTTAAATTAAAAAAAACTGTCCCGACACTTTATTTAAACCTTGAAATGTTCGAACTTGGTTTCAAACTTAAGTAATTTTAGTGTTCTTTTACATTACACAATAATTTAGCAGACTAAAGACGAGCTTCTTCATTTTCATTTTCTGATGCAATCAGCTGACAATCTTCCTTCAGTTTTTGTCGTTTGTGCAGCGGCTGCGGTTCTGGAATGTAGCAAATTTATGTTGTAATGATAATTAAACAAAACTCTTGACTTTAAATAAGTAAACAGTTATAAACAGTTACCTATTTAAGCATCAAGGGTGGTAAGATATAAACGCTGTAGGCCAAAATCGGTTAACAACATGTAGGCCTATGCTACATTGAGATTCGATCTCGGGTCTATTGAAGCTCCTCGAAGCTTGTGTCGTTGCGTTAACCACTGAGCTACATTTTTATTGCAATGTTTTATGTTGAAATGTTTTCATTATTTATTCAGTTACATTTCAGTAGCCTAATTTCAGTATTGTGATTATGAATTATTTTAACTACATTTCACTTGTTGAATTCTTCTGCTACCAGCTTTCAATCGCTCTGAATCAGCGCGGTGCGGCAGCAGATTACACATTAGAGAGAATAAACCGGAATAAACGAACACTTTTCAGAGTCTATGATTGTAGCGCCTCTTAGCGGTAAAAGGCAGCAAATACACCACACATTTTACCGCCGCGGTGGAACGGCTGATGTGGCCATTGTCATTGCTTGCCTCGACACTTGCGTTTGAATAGCGGGCGTCCTCCGTGGGCGTGTCAGATTAACGCGTAATGAAGTGTAATGAGCTGGGGAAAAAAATACTGACAGCACTCTCTTTTCATACAGATTGCATAAACTGAGAATATTTGTTTTTTATATAAATTACTTAATTTAAAAGAAGAGAATTCAAGCTTCATAAAGAAAAATCTCTCGTGCCTGTGTGACAAGTAATCGCAGAGTTACAGTTAATCTTAGGACGCGTTTCAGAATGGACTTCACTGACAGAGAGAACGCAGAACTCGCATCATGTTTGTTTTTCTTTATTTGGTGAAAAGCACAACACTTTGTTTTTATTGTGAGTATCCACAAAAAAAAATAGAAACTTAACAGGATCTAATGATGTACAACACTTATATGTAAGATCAAAATCAACCGAGTATTTTGAGTCTCTTTTACACTGATAAAAAAAAAAGCGAGACAATCGCGCCGGCGCGATAGCCGACCCCAGGGGGTTAAATAACTTTAGCCACAGATTTATGTTTCTCTTGTATATGCTATTTGTTTTGTCATCTCCGTTGTTTTTTCCCTCATCGGGTGTTTCTGGATAGCAGGATATGTTTGTAGTTGGATTCAGAAAACATTGCTCGGTAACACTTTACTTGAAGGGGTGTTCATAAGACTGACATGACACCTTCATAATCATGACATGACATATGATATGAATATGAAGGAGATTTATGCATGTTTATGACAACTGTCATTAACTGTTATTCACTCAATTATGATATTTTTAATGCAAATATGAGATTGTTCGAGATGTCTTTGTTATGACAACTTGACATTACTAAGACACCACAACCTGTCATAAATATGTCATAAACATGACATAGCAGATTAATGATCAAACTTAAGAAAGCACTTAGCTTTACGGGTTAACATTACATTAAACTGTCAGGTGGTTGGTGTTGACATTGGCTGTCATGAGGCATTATAACATTTTAATGACAAATTCAATTTGTACCACTGTAGTTGATGTCAAGAAAAATATTAATGACACAGTTATAACGGCCTCATGACAGCCAATGTCAAAACCACCACATGACAGTTTAATGTAATGCTAACCCATAAAGGTTTCTTAAGTTTGATCATTAATCTGCTATGTCATGTTTATGACATATTTATGACAATTTATGTTGTCTTGGTAATGTCAAGTTGTCATAACAAAGACATCTCGAACAATGTCATATTTGCATTAAAAATGTCATAATTGAGCAAATGACACTTACTGACAGTTGTCATAAACATGCATAAACCTCCTTCATATTCATGACACGTGTCATGTCAGTCTTATGCACACCCCTTCAAGTAAGTTACCCATTGCTGTGCTAAATATCAGGTCAAAGGTTACAGGCAGTGCATTTACCGTCCTCTGTACACAAACTTCATGGGCTCGACGGCCAGCGCGGTGGCCACCACATCATCTGCGTTATGCCTGCGCCCGCTCACCCCCATCAGCCCATCCAGCTTTCCCACCACAAACACCAGATTATCCTGCAACACCACACACATCCCAGTCCTCAAACATCAGCTATGCATGGGGATTCATAAGACGTGTAAGAGCTCTGTGATGTGAACGCACCGGGCCGATGAAGCCCAGGAGAGACGTGCGTGTGAAGGGCCGGTCGCTGACGGGAGATCCTGATGATGTCACGGGAATGGTCTGGAAGAGAGCAGAACAACAAGTCTTTTCTCAGAAGGCTGAGATTTAATGAAATAAATCTATGCGCCGCATGTTTCAGAGAGAAGCGTGGCGCTGTGTTCTTTTACACGCTCATGATCCGGTGTTACGCTTCACAGTAAACCCTCGGTTTGAGTCAGTCATCTTCACATCCTTGTAATGAGAAGCTCTTTTAAAGGGATAGCTGTGGAACTTTCAATTAGTTCAAATGTATGAGACTGAAAGAAATGTAATTTATTGATGATAAATATACAAACCTGGTTGTGTGATTAAAATAAATTGAGTTTATTAGCACTATTACAGAAATTTTAACTTTGTACCCTTTTATTAGTTTGTTTTAAACTCTGCAAATCAAATCCATGGACATTTTTTATGCATTTCAAATACATAAATCTTAAATATAGGCCTTAATATTTGAGTTTAATCTTACAGTTGTACTTTAAAATCATCATTATTATTATTATTATTACTTCATTATATTTTTCTTAAATACACAATTTGTCTATTTGTAATTTTACAGTGAAATACTACTACTAATAATAACAATTAAGTCATATTGATACATAATTTATCCAAATTGTGCAGCCCTACAAACAAGCACTGCAAACCTGGAGCTTTTTTTAATCACAATTTTATATGCAATTCACCCTTCGCAGGGAGTTTGATTGACAGGCGATCTGACCAATCCGCCGAATCCGCCATTTGTCCGACAAAGCAGTCAGGAGAGTTAGTAGATTAACGTCGGTGGACTTGAACTTGAAAAACGGTGTGTATTGAATATGTTACGTGGTTAAAACAACATTCCTTCTGATGTTCATTCATGTTTATCTGATGCTAAATGAACTAGAAGGAAGAGATGATCGGTTCACGAGCAGCTTTAACTGAGGCTCTAGCGATCTGTCAGACACATTAAACAGCCACAAAATACTATTTATTGTTTAAATTTCTCTAAAAAATTACCAAAATTGAAAGTTGAGACTTTGTTTATATCAAAAGTAAGCTGGTCTGTCTGTCTGTCAGTGTGTTGTCATTGTCCTCTCTGCTCCGCGATGAATTATTAGCAACAGTAACTAAAGGGGGTGGGTCTTTGTGAACAGTTAATTGTTTTGTTTTCTTTCCCAAATCCTTCAGCCCTAACTACCATTGTTGACTGAAATTTGTTAAGGCCAACACTAGATGTTTAGAAATTCCTTGGAGCCTCCAACACTCACCTCAAAGACATTCTTGGTCATTCCTGGCAGACCATAGTAAGAGATCCCCGTACTGCTGGAGCTCACACAGATCTCTCCCACCTCGTCCATTCGACACAGGTACGGCGTTCCCTCCAGCCGGATCACACACACCAGCGCTGCACACACACACATACAGCAGTCAGAGGATTCAAAACAGGAGAGCGTTAAGCATAAAGAGACTAGACCATCTACAACCACTCAAAGCTCCATCACTCTATTCAAATCTGACTATCAGTCTATGGATCAGCGGCTACGTTCACATGCAACCAAATAATACGTTAGTAATCGGATTGACGGATCAATCGGACTGAAAAGCCTTCATGTAAACACCTTAACCGATCCCAATGTAATTTCGATCGGATTGAAAGAGGAGGTTTATTCCTTTTCTAACCCGATCGAGGGAAGATGTGAACACTTGATCGGATTGAGAAGCGAAACTGAAAGGACTGCGCATGTGCGATGATGTAAAAATAGCGTAACGACGAATGAGGAACGAGCTGTTTTTCCTGTTGAATAAACGAGTGTCCCGTCATCCTATAATCCTCCTTTCCCTGCGTGTGTGAAGCGGAGCAGGACAGCGGCCACCAGTGCCGGCTTCACACTCTCAGCCACACACGACTGGTTTGGGCATTTTTACTGCGTGATCAATATAAGCAGCGGCACAACGGTTCATATTCATAGTCTCCAAATTATTATTATTATTATTATTAAACACAGCCAGTGAGAGTGAAGAGTCGCACCTCCAGGCATGACCTGTCCTACATCTTGCACAGTGAGAACGGAGAGCTTCTCCTCGGTGTCGACTCGGATCACGCCGTAACTCAGACCGCTCATGGACAACACCGCTTTACCCGGGGGAGGAACGCCCATCTCCGGAGGCCTGAACACACACACACACACACACACACACACACACACACACACACCCGGAGCTGGTTTTGTTATGCACACCTGAGCATTCTGCCATATGCAAATTCAATGTTAGGCAGAAACAAGCTTCAAAAGTGATATGTTGGTGTTGTTTATTAGCTGTAATGTGTTGGTGTTGTTTATTAGCTGTAATGTGTTGGTGTTGTTTATTAGCTGTAATGTGTTGTTTATTAGCTGTGATGTGTTGGTGTTGTTTATTAGCTTTAATGTGTTGTTTATTAGCTGTAATGTGTTGGTGTTTTTTAGCTGTAATGTGTTGGTGTTTATTAGCTGTAATGTGTTGTTTATTAGCTGTAATGTGTTGGTGTTTATTAGCTGTAATGTGTTGGTGTTCATTAGCTGTAATGTGTTGGTGTTTATTAGCTGTAATGTGTTGGTGTTTATTAGCTGTGATGTGTTGGTGTTGTTTATTAGCTGTCATGTGTTGTTTATTAGCTGTGATGTGTTGGTGTTTATTAGCTGTAATGTGTTGTTTATTAGCTGTAATGTGTTGGTGTTTATTAGCTGTAATGTGTTGGTGTTTATTAGCTGTAATGTGTTGGTGTTTATTAGCTGTAATGTGTTGTTTATTAGCTGTAATGCGTTGGTGTTTATTAGCTGTAATGTGTTGTTTATTAGCTGTAATGTGTTGGTGTTTATTAGCTGTAATGTGTTGTTTATTAGCTGTAATGCGTTGGTGTTTATTAGCTGTAATTCGTTGGTGTTTATTAGCTGTAATGTGTTGGTGTTTATTAGCTGTAATGTGTTGGTGTTTATTGGCTGTAATGTGTTGGTGTTGTTTATTAGCTGTAATGTGTTGGTGTTTATTAGCTGTGATGTGTTGGTGTTTATTAGCTGTAATGTGTTGGTGTTTATTGGCTGTAATGTGTTGGTGTTGTTTATTAGCTGTAATGTGTTGGTGTTGTTTATTAGCTGTAATGTGTTGGTGTTTATTAGCTGTAATGTGTTGGTGTTGTTTATTAGCTGTAATGTGTTGGTGTTGTTTATTAGCTGTAATGTGTTGGTGTTTATTGGCTGTAATGTGTTGGTGTTTATTAGCTGTAATGTGTTGTTTATTAGCTGTAATGCGTTGGTGTTTATTAGCTGTAATGCGTTGGTGTTTATTAGCTGTAATGTGTTGGTGTTTATTAGCTGTCATGTGTTGGTGTTTATTAGCTGTAATGTGTTGGTGTTTATTGGCTGTAATGTGTTGGTGTTTATTGGCTGTAATGTGTTGGTGTTGTTTATTAGCTGTAATGTGTTGGTGTTTATTAGCTGTAATGTGTTGGTGTTTATTAGCTGTGATATGTTGGTGTTTATTAGCTGTGATGTGTTGGTGTTTATTAGCTGTGATGTGTTGGTGTTTATTAGCTGTAATGTGTTGGTGTTTATTAGCTGTAATGTGTTGGTGTTTATTGGCTGTAATGTGTTGGTTTTTATTAGCTGTAATGTGTTGGTGTTTATTAGCTGTAATGTGTTGGTGTTTATTGGCTGTAATGTGTTGGTGTTTATTAGCTGTGATATGTTGGTGTTTATTAGCTGTAACGTGTTGGTGTTGTTTATTAGCTGTAATGTGTTGGTGTTTATTAGCTGTGATGTGTTGGTGTTTATTAGCTCTAATGTGTTGTATAATAGCTGTAATGTGTTGTATATTAGCTGTAATGTGTTGGTGTTTATTAGCTGTAATGTGTTGTTTATTAGCTGTAATGTGTTGGTGTTTATTAGCTGTGATGTGTTGGTGTTTATTAGCTGTAATGTGTTGGTGTTTATTAGCTGTGATGTGTTGTTTATTAGCTGTAATGTGTTGGTGTTTATTAGCTGTAATGTGTTGGTGTTTATTAGCTGTAATGTGTTGTATATTAGCTGTAATATGTTGGTGTTTATTAGCTGTAATGTGTTGGTGTTTATTAGCTTTAATGTGTTGTATATTAGCTGTAATGTGTTGGTGTTTATTAGCTGTAATGTGTTGGTGTTTATTAGCTGTAATGTGTTGGTGTTTATTAGCTGTAATGTGTTGGTGTTTATTAGCTGTAATGTGTTGGTGTTTATTAGCTGTAATGTGTTGGTGTTGTTTATTAGCTGTAATGTGTTGGTGTTGTTTATTAGCTGTAATGTGTTGTTTATTAGCTGTGATGTGTTGGTGTTGTTTATTAGCTTTAATGTGTTGTTTATTAGCTGTAATGTGTTGGTGTTTTTTAGCTGTAATGTGTTGGTGTTTATTAGCTGTAATGTGTTGTTTATTAGCTGTAATGTGTTGGTGTTTATTAGCTGTAATGTGTTGGTGTTCATTAGCTGTAATGTGTTGGTGTTTATTAGCTGTAATGTGTTGGTGTTTATTAGCTGTGATGTGTTGGTGTTGTTTATTAGCTGTCATGTGTTGTTTATTAGCTGTGATGTGTTGGTGTTTATTAGCTGTAATGTGTTGTTTATTAGCTGTAATGTGTTGGTGTTTATTAGCTGTAATGTGTTGGTGTTTATTAGCTGTAATGTGTTGGTGTTTATTAGCTGTAATGTGTTGTTTATTAGCTGTAATGCGTTGGTGTTTATTAGCTGTAATGTGTTGTTTATTAGCTGTAATGTGTTGGTGTTTATTAGCTGTAATGTGTTGTTTATTAGCTGTAATGCGTTGGTGTTTATTAGCTGTAATTCGTTGGTGTTTATTAGCTGTAATGTGTTGGTGTTTATTAGCTGTAATGTGTTGGTGTTTATTGGCTGTAATGTGTTGGTGTTGTTTATTAGCTGTAATGTGTTGGTGTTTATTAGCTGTGATGTGTTGGTGTTTATTAGCTGTAATGTGTTGGTGTTTATTGGCTGTAATGTGTTGGTGTTGTTTATTAGCTGTAATGTGTTGGTGTTGTTTATTAGCTGTAATGTGTTGGTGTTTATTAGCTGTAATGTGTTGGTGTTGTTTATTAGCTGTAATGTGTTGGTGTTGTTTATTAGCTGTAATGTGTTGGTGTTTATTGGCTGTAATGTGTTGGTGTTTATTAGCTGTAATGTGTTGTTTATTAGCTGTAATGCGTTGGTGTTTATTAGCTGTAATGCGTTGGTGTTTATTAGCTGTAATGTGTTGGTGTTTATTAGCTGTCATGTGTTGGTGTTTATTAGCTGTAATGTGTTGGTGTTTATTGGCTGTAATGTGTTGGTGTTTATTGGCTGTAATGTGTTGGTGTTGTTTATTAGCTGTAATGTGTTGGTGTTTATTAGCTGTAATGTGTTGGTGTTTATTAGCTGTGATATGTTGGTGTTTATTAGCTGTGATGTGTTGGTGTTTATTAGCTGTGATGTGTTGGTGTTTATTAGCTGTAATGTGTTGGTGTTTATTAGCTGTAATGTGTTGGTGTTTATTGGCTGTAATGTGTTGGTTTTTATTAGCTGTAATGTGTTGGTGTTTATTAGCTGTAATGTGTTGGTGTTTATTGGCTGTAATGTGTTGGTGTTTATTAGCTGTGATATGTTGGTGTTTATTAGCTGTAACGTGTTGGTGTTGTTTATTAGCTGTAATGTGTTGGTGTTTATTAGCTGTGATGTGTTGGTGTTTATTAGCTCTAATGTGTTGTATAATAGCTGTAATGTGTTGTATATTAGCTGTAATGTGTTGGTGTTTATTAGCTGTAATGTGTTGTTTATTAGCTGTAATGTGTTGGTGTTTATTAGCTGTGATGTGTTGGTGTTTATTAGCTGTAATGTGTTGGTGTTTATTAGCTGTGATGTGTTGTTTATTAGCTGTAATGTGTTGGTGTTTATTAGCTGTAATGTGTTGGTGTTTATTAGCTGTAATGTGTTGTATATTAGCTGTAATATGTTGGTGTTTATTAGCTGTAATGTGTTGGTGTTTATTAGCTTTAATGTGTTGTATATTAGCTGTAATGTGTTGGTGTTTATTAGCTGTAATGTGTTGGTGTTTATTAGCTGTAATGTGTTGGTGTTTATTAGCTGTAATGTGTTGGTGTTTATTAGCTGTAATGTGTTGGTGTTCATTAGCTGTAATGTGTTGGTGTTTATTAGCTGTAATGTGTTGTATATTGGCTGTAATGTGTTGGTGTTTATTAGCTGTAATGTGTTGGTGTTTATTAGCTGTAATGTGTTGGTGTTCATTAGCTGTAATGTGTTGGTGTTTATTAGCTGTAATGTGTTGTATATTGGCTGTAATGTGTTGGTGTTTATTAGCTGTGATGTGTTGGTGTTTATTAGCTGTAATGTGTTGGTGTTTATTAGCTGTAATGTGTTGTATATTGGCTGTAATGTGTTGTATATTGGCTGTAATGGAGCCAGTGTTGTATATCAGCTGTCATGTGTTGTGTATCAGCTGTAATGTGGCCAGTGTTGTATATCAGCTGTAATGTGGCCAGTTGTGTTGTGGCCAGTGTTGTATATCAGCTGTAATGTGGCCAGTGTTGTATATCAGCTGTAATGTGGCCAGTTGTGTTGTGGCCAGTGTTGTGTATCAGCTGTGTTGTGGCCAGTGTTGTATATCAGCTGTAATGTGGCCAGTGTTGTATATCAGCTGTAATGTGGCCAGTTATGTTGTGGCCAGTGTTGTATATCAGCTGTAATGTGGCCAGTGTTGTGTATCAGCTGTGATGTGGCCAGTGTTGTGTATCAGCTGTGATGTGGCCAGTGTTGTGTATCAGCTGTGATGTGGCCAGTGTACCTGCGGAGGGCGACGGTCATGGCCTCGGAGGAGCTCGCACATGGGCAGATCGCCTCGGGACGCAGTCCACGGGCCTGGAAGACGTTCAGGAAGGCGTCGCAAGACGAAATAGACCCTGCGTTTCGACACACACAGTGAAGTTAGCCGACCCGGCGACAGTCCAGCATGAGTTTCACTCTGAGGACGTGCAAGCGTTCACTCACAGGGATTGGCTCCGTCAGCCACGATGAGCATGCGGAGGGAACTGAGACTGATGTCTCTCTGATCCCGCTGGGCTAACAGTGACCAGTGCATGTCCCGGGACTTCACCACTGCTACACGCGCTGGGTGAAGAGTCAACATATACTGTCAACACTCACACAGCATTCACTCACATGGTCTTAATAGACAGTTGTGCTCATGGATGCTGACTGGACAGCAATTCAGCTGCTAAAATATAAGATATAATAACAGCTGTGGTGAGAAATAGGTGTTTACTGTCTGGATTCTGTGTATATACCAACTAGTAAACTTAAAATTACTTGTGCAAAATCTACAGCAATCCTGTTTTCCTTCACTTCACAATGTTCTGTTTTCATCTAATCTAAATTTATCCTAGTAAAAATGTTATAAATAATAATTTCTCACATTTTCACAATTTATTTGCTATAGTTTAGAATATGGTAATAAAATATGAGCAGAACTGAGCAGTTCTCAGATCAGTTGATATTTGACTGGTTTTGTCCGTCCTTCTGTTAGACTCTCACACATGAGTTATGTTGAATATCTGTCAGATGATAAATTTAACTACACAATTAGATAATACCAGTTTAGCTCCACCAGTGACCAAGCAATGCTTCATGTTGTTCAGTGTGTGTGTAAAAAGCTCCATTAGTCATTACAGAAAACACACTTCAGCAAAACATGATCAGCTCAAAGTGTCCGAGTCATTTTTGGTCCCAAATGTTTATAAATGTTACTGGTAGTCACTGTATGAAGAATATTTGGGTATAATATGTCACAGTTTACTTTATTTTGCTCTCCTCACTTACAGAAATTCAAAAATTATATCTGGTGTCTGAATCATTTATGGTTTGACTGTATTTGATCAAAAATACATTAAACAAGTAATAGTGTGTTTTCTATGCTAAACGCTTATTTTCTATGTTAATATGTTTTCTAATATTATTTATTCCTGTGATGGAAAAGCATTTATTTGAATTTTTGGTAACATTATAAAAGTATTTACTGTCGATACAAGTTTAGTCATTTCAAGATACCAATTCCTAAATAAAGTTTTACATCAGTTCAGCAACTATACCATCTGGTTCTTCCATGTGTAAGTGGCCATAGCTCAGAGTTAAAAGCCCATGACACACACACACACACACACACTCACCTTTATAGGTGTGGACTTTCTGTATCCAGGAGAGAGGGTTGACCTTCATCAGAGAGTATGGGATGCTGATCACGTGCAGTCGGTTCATCACACTCTGAACACACACACACACACACACACACACACATCACCACGACAGCCGTTGCCAAGGACACCGGATGGGAAAGCAAGAGACAGCTGGATGAGCGTGTTAGGGTATTGAACTCCTTAAGCATGTGTGTGTGTGTTTGCGTGTGTGTGTGTGTGTGTCACCAGATGTCGATCGCACTAGTGTGTGTGTTTCCGAGGACTCACCGTGAGCACCCCGTGCCACAGACCAGCGTCTCGTTTGAAGTCCAGCACGTTTGTTATAATCTCGCCTGTACACGTGAGTAAAAATCACAGGAAACATGATATATGATGTAAAATATATATGTAATGCAAAAAGCAAGAAATACTGTGGTCTACGTGACAGCAGCAAGTAAAACATCATAAATCATATCTCAACTTTTAAATAATCTTTCATTGTGTG
>JARWKJ010000008.1:44232598-44300098 GCA_029959095.1 Rhinichthys osculus | reverse complement strand
CGCCGGCTTCTCGTATCGGAGGATGCCAGTCTTTAGGAGGCTTCACAACATGCTTTCCATCCGTGACAAACCACAGCAGTCGAGGCCAGCCTGTGAACACACACACACATGCACACACACACACACACACACACACACACACCTGAGGCTTAGAAACAGCACCATTAAGGGGTTAGTTCACCCAAAAATGAAAATTCAGTCATTAACTACAGACCCTCAAACCGTAAGGCCTTCGTTCATCTTCAGAACACAAATGAAGATATTTGCGAGCTCCTGGGTCGTCACACACATGACCAGCGTCGGCCAACAATGATCCAACGTTCTGACGTGTAAACCAGAAGCGCTGCGCTGTTTACACTACGTCAACAGATTTCATCAAAAAGATCTTCATTTGTGTTGTGAAGATGAATGAAGGTCTCACGGGTTTGGAACGACATGAGTGTGAACATTTTTGGGTGAACTATCCCTTTAAATGCATAAGAAGTAACTGGCTTGTATTAATGACCCACCTTTAAAAGTGACCACTTCCCCGGTCTGAGCTTTAGGAAGGCCCTTCTGACAGGCATCAGTGGTCAGAGCCAGCGTGACCCCGCAGCTGCCCAGCAGAAAGCCCACCTGCTGCCCGCCGGCGTCCTGAGGAGGGGCGAGAGACAGTCACACACACAGCACTCACTCTCTCTCTCTGTCTGTGTGAACTCAAAAACTCACTCTCTCTCTCAAAATAATCCCCTAACCACTTTATCTCACTGAATCCTACGCAGTGAGCCTCATGTGAACTGGACTGGGTTATTGCAATAATTGTATTTATTTATAATGTGGAATAACTGTATTTATAAGCCACCACTTACCATGTGCAATATCATTATTTATATGCTGCTTTCAAACTCTTTTTAGTGTTATACTTTAATGCACGTTGTAGCATTTTTTATTATATTTTTATGAGAATTTCGTTCATATGTGCACTCTAAATGTACAGTTGAATGACAATAAAAAGCTATTGAATTGAAATTGAATTGTTATTGTGGCCTTGATTTGAAAGCATTAGCCGGCCTTATAGCTCTAGTCTATATGGAGCAAATGAGCTGTTCCTCTAGGTCCTAAAGTCAGCTTCCCTTCGGATGCATTCAGATACACATGTAGACATTATATAATAATTTTTTTGCTAAAGTTTTAGCATTTTTAGTTAAAATTTTGAGGAATTTTAGGTTTTTATAAGTGTACTGAAGCATTCCTCACATTCCTATGGGGGTCAAATTGACCCGCGAGGGAAGGATTTGTTACTTTTTAAAATTTCAACCATTCAAAAAAATGTTGTGTGTATTCATGGTTCAAGTGCGACAAAACTCCAAGGGTCTTGGATCCTCCGATGAACACTTTTAAATGTTTTTAAAAAATTAATTTCGGGTCAAAATGACCCGAGAGAAGGAAGAGGTTACAGCAACATGATCATTTGACTAGCAGCATGTTTTTTTTTATACTTATACCAATTGTGTTTCCAGTTTTGGTGATGCAATGCTTGTTTTTAAGGATAATAATGAGGGTGTGAGAGGACATCAGGTGGTGTATTATCCGGCTCTAGTGATAGTGTTGTGTGTGTGCTGATCAACACCTTTCGAGTGAGTGGCACCTCTATGGGCACCGGCACCAGCTCTGCCAGCAGACATCCGTAAAACGCCACCATAAACATCACCGGATCGTTGTTCGGGAACACAAGTGCAACCTGTGGAGACAGAGCAATAGATGTACGAGTTAACTGCATTAAACCGCTTGTGTTAATGTTGTTTATCATCCTGTTTTTTGTATCACGTCTTTTATTCTGACCCTGTAACATCCATCACTCTGGTGTGTCACTAAGTGTTACTCTAGTATCATTTATATATTATTATAACATATTATAAATGACATTTTCTGTATTTTTTTGTCATTTTGTAGATTTTTCTGACATTAAAGGCGCAGTATGTAAGTTTCACCACTAGAGGTCGGAAATTCAGCACAATAACAAAGTCGTAGCTTGATGACACTGTATACGAGCGTGGGATTGTGGGAGTTGTTGTCTTCACCGAGCAGCAAATCATGTTCATAGATGAGCAAATGTATTAAGGTTTTATTAACATTACTGTGGTATGAAGCAGGGCAGCCGAGAGGACATTTTACCTGGCTGTTTTTATTATGCTTATTTGCCGAAGTCGCCGTTGCAGCTCCTTTCTTTTAGTTGTGTTACAAATAAAGCTACATTTAACATCCGCCTTTTTCTTTCCTGAACCGGTATACATTACACTGGTTAAAATAGCCCGATTTCTCTGGATGTAAACATTGTTGGAAACACTTGGGATAAAGTAAGTACACAAGTCAACTAAATATACAACACTGTTCTAGTGGTTTTTGGATATGTTAAACATTATTAAAACTAAAACTGATCAAATATAAATTAAAAACTAAACATATCTAGCAAGCAAGCTAACATCTTAGCCTACTAGCGTACCTCAGTAGTTAGAAAACACTTGTTTGATTAGCTATCACATGATATCTTGGTAACATGCTATGTTTATGATCGTTCTCGAAATCACAACCATTTAAACCCTGATCTGATGCACTGATTGTGCGTTGGGTGAGTAGATATGGTGAAAACCAAAAGGAAACGGGACAGAATTTCAAAATAAAAGACACCATAAGAGATTCGAACCTCCACACACACAGCACTGTGCGCTTGCAACGGTGACGCCCTGATGGAGAGATGATAAACACACACACACACACACTCACTCGGTCTCCGGGCCGCAGCAGTGGCTCATTCCTGCTGCTCAGTTTATTCAGCAGCGTAAACGCAAGCTTCTGGCTCCGCGTCCACAACTTCCCTGTGAAAACATGATAATACACACAAACATTCAATCCTGCGCTCTCTGTTCACTTATCAATAAGAGCTCATTCACCATTACCAGTAAAAACAGTCCAAACATACAGGATTACCCTTGTGAAACAGAAGCATACTTTTTGAAAAGAGTACTTATTATGGAAATAATTCATGGTAATTGCAATTAAATTAAAAGTATTATAGTTTAAACTTAGATTAAATGCAATCAGCTGAACTTTAGTGTTTTTGACTTCAGTACATCTTTATATGTAATTTCATAATTACTTCTATTGTCTTTGAAATATGGTTAAAGTTACTTCTGAAGGTACTGACAAGCATTTACGATAAACTAAAATACACTTTTCTATTGAACTTGTATTGTATATATTAGTAATTACACATTTGTAATGAGGTTGCAATTTACATTTAAAATAACTGTAATGCCGAATAACACACTACAGTAAAAATACTTAGTATGTTAGTCAACACATCAAAATAAGTGTAATTGGTTACACTTTATCTTAAGGTGTCGTTGTTACAGTGTAATTATACATACGTACTGAGTGATATTAATTAACGTATTTACCATAGGGTTAGGGTTTGGCTGAGGGTTAGTTGCATGTAACTATGCATAATTTACTGTTATTACTATGGTAAGTACATGTAAAAAGGATCCTGTAAAATAAAGTGTTACCGCGTACTTCTTTAGCGCACGACAAAAGACTACTAAAACATAACAATTTAACCTGTACTTTCAATTAAAGCTTTTAATTTGACGTTACAGTGCACTTTTTAAAAGTGTACTTAAGTGTATTAAGAAACAGTCTTGAAAGTGTGCTCTGAGGCCAATTTACAAAGTACAATTAAATACATAAATAAATAAAAAGCACATTCAGTACAATTGAGCGCACTTCTTTTTCCACAAGAGTATATTCGCCAGATTTTTACCATGAACTAAAGATTACAAATGCATTACCAATGAGTCTAGTTCAAGAAAGACGAGCATAATCTTGTGTCAGCTGAAAGCACTCTTGAGTACATGACTGGCTTGAGTCGCTCCCCAGGCGTACCGTATGTGAGTGTGTAGACGGGTTTGCCGGTGTTGTCCAGCGCTGTGAGGCAGGGGCTCTTGGGATGTGTGCTTCCCCAGCGCTGTAGAGAGGCCAGGAGTGACGGAGGCCAGTTCGTGATCACACCGAGCGGATCCCCGTTCAGCGCTCGCATCTCACCCCCCTCAGGCTTCGGCTGGTTCGGGTCCGGATGCTGGACTGTGACGTACAGGGACAAATAAGACAAAGCATATCGTCACTATTGTAAAGCTATTGCTTTACGCAAATAATCAAATCATCACATCTGTTAGATACCGTATCTAAGCAAATTCTGTTTGTGAAATCATTTCTTAAAGGTGACATATGATGCCGCTTTTCACAAGATGTATTATAAGTCTCTGGTGTCCCAGATTGTGTGTGAAATTTCAGCTCAAGATCATTTATTATAGCTCGTCAAATTCGCCCCTTTTTGGATGTGAGCAAAAACACGCCTTTTTGTGTGTGTCCCTTTAAATGCAAATGAGCTGTAGCTCCGCCTCCGTTCAGAAGAGGGCGGAGCCTTTACACGAGCTTCAGATCTCCAGCAATAACAAACACAGCAGTCTCACTGATCCAGGATCAGGAGTAACCAGCAGCGAGTGCAGCCTTACGGAGAGAGCTTCACTTTTACACGTTTCTGAATGTTAGCGGAGACATTTCTGTAGTTGTTGTGGAGTGACACTGATCATCTCCTCCTCATGTTGAACTCTTCCACAAGTGTCCACAGTTCCTGAGGTGTTTATAAGACAGCGGTGAGTGTTCTGGTCAGCAGTGTTCAGTGTCGCCTGTGCTCGACCACAGAACAGTTTCAGGCTTTGCTGGATCTTCTGCCGTTGCTCTAGAACTGGTCTCTGGTGTCGCCAGTGAAACCAAATGTCGGCTGGTGTGTGTAAACGTGCAGATTAATGACGGTAATACTACAATTATGTCTGATCCACATTGCAGCTTATTCTGGCCTAGCAAAATAAGCTGTAATGTGGATAAGACTTAATGTCACAATTCAAACGCCTGTCTATATGAGACTATGTTTGCCAAGAGGGGAGAGGAATAGGAAGAGGATGGAGGTAGAGACAGATGCAACAAGCTCTGTGAAAATGGAAATACAAGATGGTGGACAAAGCGATAGATGAATGTCGATTATAAATAAATACTTATTAATAGTAAGAGGTTCAGTCAGTGTAAATTAAATCAGAAATTTTCTCCTATATGTATGTTTTTATTGTATTGTATTCTTAGAGTAACTGTCACGACCATAGACTGTAAAAAAAAGATGGACGACGCCCCTTCGCTCTCTTCCATTGGTCGGAACTGAAGCCGCCAGTGTCCCGATATGGCGCTGACATCTTGAACTTGAGTCTGCGCAGTGGCGATCTCGGGACCAGACCTGCGCTGGAAGTAAAGTCGTGAGCTGGAAGTAAAGCCGCGAAATCAAGGCCCCGCCCCCACTCTCGCAGAATCAATCGCAAGCACACGCTCCGGCACTAATTTAAAAATGAATTATAGAAATTTAGATATTAAATTTAAAGCTCCAATCTCCTCAGTCCTCCGAAGATCCCGAAAAAAAAGTCTGTTGGTGCTTCAGTGACTACTTCGCTCAGAGAACCTGTCAATCACAGCTGTCAATCATGACGTCACACCACCGCATCAAATAACTAACTAAAAACAAACTTATTTTTAAAACAAACACTTGAAATTACATCAGCGTGAAAAAACTACCGTAAATTACAGAAACCATCATTGGAAAAACTGTATTTGAAGTGTAATTTAATTTTTTAGTTGGTCTCATGTGCTGTTGAATAACACGGGGAGGCGGGGCTTATGACCTATACTGGGACCGGCCACCAGGGGGCGATCGAGACGTTTTGGCTTCACTTTCCAGGGCTTGTGCGGCACGCTTGGTCACGATTAACAGTTGGAGTGCCCTTGATAGCCACCAGAGGGCACTCCCCCCCCCCGGACTACATTACCCATAACCCACTGCCCGGACTAATCAACCATCATTGTCATCAGCTATTCCTCATAACCTTGTTAACTCTGTGTATATGAGCCTGGTTCACTCTGTCATTCACTGTGAGGTTTTGTTAGCTGTTTACACTGCATTTCTGAGCATTCTCCATTTTTTTTCTTTTTTTTTTGTCTCTTGGATCTTGGATTTTTGCCTGTTTCTAGGATTCCCTTTTTGCCTTTGACCCATTTGTTTGTTTGTTTGTACTGCCTTCCTGTGCTTGACCCGATTCTGGATTACTCAAATAAAGCTGCATTTGGATCTCAACCTTTGTGTCTCGGAGCAGTTCGTAACAGTAACACACTGATGTCAAAATCAAAATCAGTCTATAAGGCTTCATGATGGACACTGAAATCACCGAGAAAGACTTTATGTGTGAGAGTGATTTTAAATGTCACTAAACACGACTCGTCTCAGGGTGACTTATACGTCCTGAAGATGAGATGTGACACGGCTTTAAATAGGTTTGATTGATTTTGTGCGCCTGAAACAGAAAGAGAAAGAAAAACAGAGAGAATATAAAGAGAAGAGAATATGAAAGAGTATTTCTCAGAAAGGTAAGCAAGGGTTGAGTGAACAGAGGGGAAGGTGAGATTGATGGAGGGATTCTCAATTATTTGTAATGCCTTTAAAACCCCTCAAACAGTGTGCGGACGAACTGTACTGGAGATGGCCACAGAAGAGGCTGAATAAATGAACATGATATGGCACACTACAATCTGGTCATATGTGTAAATAAACAGCCAAAAAAAAACCTGCATTAGTTAAAAAGGCTCATTTATGATGCATGCAGGTATGAAGAGTGTTTTAGCATGTAGTAAAGAGTAATGGACTTAAGTGTTGTTGGCAGAGGCTGTTTACACTAACCGTCTGACTGAGACACACAATGACTAGAGAAATCCCACTGGTGGTTAGAGAGGTGGCGTGGAGAGTACGGCGGTGGCGCGTACACACAACCAACCCGAGTTCACATCTCATTCCATTGGATATCATTACATCGTTTAGTTAAATAATAATTAAGAAACGGTTTAAAAAGTGGATAGTGTCACATGTGTTTTGTCTGAATCCTTGTCCCTGTGTTTTGATTTGACCTGGTTTTCTTTGTTATCAGTTTAACCGCCACTTGTTTGTTACTATGGTTACTGATTAGTGCTCACCTGTTCATTGTTCTGTTGATTACCATCCCTGGGTATTTAAGGCCGTGTGTCCACCAAAGCGTTTTTACTCGCGCCTGGCGTACATTTTCAATTGTTTTCAATGGGAGCGCCGCGTTTTTTAAACGCCATGAGCGCAACGAGGCGCTGAGCGTGTATTTAACGCTCAAGCGCTGAGCGTTCAGCGTTTTTTACACGCTGAAGCGCTGAGCGCCCGGCGTTTTTACTGGTTGCCGAGAGTTGAAAAATGTTCAACTTTTGGATAAAACGCAGCGCTCATCACTGTCACTTCTCACCAACCGTCCAATCACAGTGGAGGAGGGGCGGGACTAATATCACACCGACCAACTGTCATTCAACATTCTTTGTGTACAAGGAAGGACATCAACCAGCAGAGCTGAACAAAATGGATGAAAAATTAATATTGCTGGTCTCCGAACATACGTGTTTATACCAGATGACATCCCCGGATTACCACAATGTGAATTTAAAAAACAATGCTTGGAGGAACATTTCATCGGCGATCGGTCTATCAGCAGTCAGACAGCTGATCGGTTGGGGCCGGGATCTACGTTAGCGTAACGTTAGCTTGCAAACCGTCAAAGCTAAAAAATTTTTAGATAGCTGCTACATTTCTATAAATAACGCCCGGTAATCGGAATATTCTATTCAGATATTCTGTATCATAGCAACGAAGCGTCTCAACGGAAAAAACGCTGCGCTGCCAAAACGCTCTCAAGCGCCCACAGCTGGCCGTTTTCAGCAGAGCGTCTAGCGTTTTCAGCCGGCTAAAAACGCTTTGGTGGACACACGGCCTAAGCCCTCAGTTTCTTCAGCCCTTTGTCTTGTGTTGATGTTGATATGGTAAACTAGTGTGTTACTCTGATCATTAAAACGATGATCAAGAAACATTTATGATTATTATCAGTGTTGAAAACAGTTGTGCTGCTTCATATTTGTGTGGAAAACGTTATATATTTTTTAAGGATTGTTTGATGAATAGAAAGTTCAAAAGAACAGCATTAATTTGAAAAAAAATTCTTGTAACAATGTGAGGGTCTTTACTGTCACTTTTTGATAAATTGAATGCCTCCTTGCTGAATAAAAGTTAGTTTTTTTCTTTCTTTCCCATCTTTCTTTCTTTCTTTCTTTACAAAAAACTCTTACTGAACCCAGTTTTCGAATGGTAGTGTATATGTGAATATATATAACTATACTAGGAGAATCAAAGAAGTGTGACTGAACCTGTCCGATAATAAAACAGACAAGCTTTTTCAGGTGCATTCGACCCCTCACACACACACACACACACACACACACACACACACACACACACACACACACACACACATCAGGTAGAAATAACTTTAATAGCCTTCTTCAAATATGCAGTTCTGTGTTATTTTCCTGTCTCCTGGGTCAGTAGCTTCTTTTTAAAAGCATTTTCTTGTTTGGCTAAATCACAAAAGGTTATGAGCAAGGATTTCAGAGACACCTATTCAATCTGAAGTGTAAATGCCAATTCACAAGTTCAAACTTACATATAAAATGAAAGTAAATATCATTAGCCTGCTCTCTGTGTAGAGGTCTTGAGCACGAGACACAAGTTATAAAGGTTTTTTACTTTCTCTGAAGAACATGTAAGCGGTGACTGGTCATGTAAATCTCGCTATCACGATGCTAAGCAGTTGCTAAGGTGTTGCGAGTAGTTTTTAGCACAATTCTACGTGGCTGCAAATCAAGTATGTACTTTCTACTGCTAATAGATACACAGACACGCTGCTGTGAGCATGTTAGATCTGCTGCTGCTGCTTAAACAGACACACATGAGTCCTGTAGCAGATCTAGGCAGGTGGAGCTGGGGAGGTGGAGGGGTTCGGAGGACGACTAGCCTACAGCAAACACTGAACCAGACTATTCAAATGTTGAGCAAGCATCTCATTGGCTGCAGGATCAGCAGAGGCCAATCAGCTCGTGCCATGTAGCGAATGATGTGATTGCTAGCAGATTACACGTAAAGAACCGATCTCGAGTTTCATGACTGAAGTGTTATGAACCTACCGTCCAAAAGCTCCTCAAAATCATCAACAAAGAACTCTCGTAAAGGGGGTCTCTTTGGCCTTTTCAGCGTGTTTAGGAGCTGCTGGATCTTGGAGGACACTCGACTGTTGACTGGAACGCCTTTGGACAGAGATAGCGTCAGGAGAAGACGGGACAGAGAGAGAGAGATGATTTGAAAGGTCAGTGTGAAAGGACAGTTTCACACACCAGCCTGTCAGTCAGTGTAAGGCTGTTTGCCCATGGGGTTGGTTGAGATGGTACTGAGCGCGCTCAGTAGAGACACCTGACCCAGCGAATCAGAGACTGCTGGACTCGTGCTGCCTAGCAACAATACCCATCTCATCAGCCATTCATGAGCTTTCTGCTGAAAGAGCCTTCCCTATATGCTTCACGATTATTACACTTCACATAGGTTAGACTCCATTCACAAGAAACACAGGGACAAAAGTCAATACATGTTAAACAATATCACAAGACCACTAGGGTGATTCTATTAATTGTTGCAAATCGAGCAATTCCTCATATACCAAATATTTTTTGTACATAAAAAAAAAAAAAAATACTAAAATTGGAAATTATCATAAAAAGCAAAGAGGCAAACTAAATAAATAGTGTAACCATTAAGGGTGTAAAATTAATGCATTATTCATTAATGCAATTCCTCATTCAAATCATGACAAATTTCAAATGACATGATATGCATCATATTATTTAGTTAAGAAACGTAAATTAAATTTGGAAAATATCACAGAAACACCACAAAAGCACTCTGAACTTTATGGTGGAAAAATAATGTTGTTAAATTGAACAGAAATCTTAAAGATTGAGGAACATTTTAGCTGATTTATAACAGAATCACCCATCAAATGTTTCTATCCAGGTAAACACAGGCTTTCACACGACTGAGAGAAGAGAAGAGAAGAGAAGAGAAGAGAAGAGAAGAGGAGAGAAGAGAAGAGAAGAGAAGAGAAGAGAAGAGAAGAGAAGAGAAGAGAAGAGAAGAGAAGAGAAGAGAAGAGAAGCGAACGGTCATATTCACATGATGAATCGACCCGCTCATTTCTCTGTCAAACGTCTGACTGTGGATCCACAGAGACACTCTCTGCCATGAGACACCTGAGACTCAGCCGCTGTCTGTCTATCTATCTGTCTGCCTATCTCTGTCTATCTGTCTCACTGTCTGTCTGTCTGTCTGTGTCAGAGACTGTGCTCAAGTACCCACAATTCACTGCAGGACCCGTCGAAGGCAAATCCTGTAAATGTCTATCTGTCTGTCTGTCTGTCTGACAGATGACTGCCGCCACACTTGAGCCCCCTGCCAAGATGACCGCCGCCACGATGCCCATCACCACGCCCGAACCCCCTGCCAATATGGCCATTGCCACGCCTGAGCCCCCTGCCAAGATGGCCACCGCCACGCCTGAGCCCCAAGGGGGTAATCCATCAGCCGGAAGTTGAAGCTGCCTCCGGGGGCCGCCACTGTAGCTGGCTATCACCTGCTGTTAGCATCCCATTGACTCCCATTCATTTTGGCGTCACTTTGACAGTGAATAACTTTACATCTGAGGCGTCCAAAGACTCCATTTGTCCATTGTTTATTTCTAAAAAAACACGACAATGTATAAAAGGCTCCATTACTTTGTATCTTACGTTATGGCTCCGTAGAAGCCATTCTTGTAAAAATAGGCTAACGATTGCGTCATAACCACGGGACGCTCTGTCGCACAGTAGAGAAATTACCGTATAGACAGAAGTAGAAGCTCGTCGGCAATCGTTTACTGTCTATGAGGCAATCGGGTGGACAAGGAGGTATAAAGTCAAAGGAGAAGCCCATAGATAGAGAGTTCATAAAAGCAACGGGACAAAATATTTCAACAACAGATTTGTTTCAGATTTCAATTCAGATTTGTCCCGGCACAGCTACTAGAAGGACAGAACGGTTGCTCACGTGACAACTACGTCGTCAAGCTCAGTTTGAGCCTGCGCAGAACACTTGGCTATCAGGAAGTGAGTCCCCATGTTGGGCTTCAACTCTCTCCGTTGAAATCAACGGGGTCGCTGTGTCCATTTCTTTTACTGTCTATGCTGAGCCTCCTGCCAAGATAGCCACCGCCACCCCTGAGCCCCCTGCCAAGATAGCCACCGCCACGCCTGAGCCCCCTGCCAAGATGGCCACCACCACGCCCGAACCCCCTGCCAAGATGGCCACCACCACGCCTGAGCCCTCTGCCAAGATGGCCACCGCCACGCCTGAGCCCCCTGACCAAGATGGCCACCACCACGCCCAAACCCCCTGCCAAGATGGCCACCGCCACGCCTGAGCCCCCTGCCAAGATGGCCACCGCCACACCTGAGCCCCCTGCCAAGATGGTCACCGCCACGCCTGAGCCCTCTGCCAAGATGGCCATTGCCACGCCTGAGCCCCCTGCCAAGATGGCCACCGCCACACCTGAGCCCCCTGCCAAGATGGTCACCGCCACGCCTGAGCCCTCTGCCAAGATGGCCATTGCCACGCCTGAGCCCCCTGCCAAGATGGCCACCGCCACGCCTGAGCCCCCTGCCAAGATGGCCACCGCCACGCCTGAGCCTCCTGCCAAGATGACCACCACCACGCCTGAGCCCCCAGCCAAGATGACCACCGCCACGCCTGAGCCCCCTGCCAAGATGACCACCGCCACGCCTGAGCCCCCTGCCAAGATGGCCACCGCCACGCCTGAGCCCCCTGCCAAGATGGCCACCGCCACGCCTGAGCCCCCTGCCAAGATGACCACCACCACGCCTGAGCCCCCAGCCAAGATGACCACCGCCACGCCTGAGCCCCCTGCCAAGATGACCACCGCCACGCCTGAGCCCCTGCCAAGATGGTCACCGCCACGCCTGAGCCCCCTGCCAAGATGGCCACCGCCACGCCTGAGCCCCCTGCCAAGATGACCACCACCACGCCTGAGCCCCCAGCCAAGATGACCACCGCCACGCCTGAGCCCCCTGCCAAGATGGCCACCGCCACGCCTGAGCCCCCTGCCAAGATGACCACCACCACGCCTGAGCCCCCTGCCAATATGACCACCGCCACGCCTGAGCCCTCTGCCAAGATGACCACCGCCACGCCTGAGCCCCTGCCAAGATGGTCACCGCCACGCCTGAGCCCTCTGCCAAGATGGTCACCGCCACGCCAGAGAATTCGCCTCCAGTCCATAAACCCCTAGCTCCTCCCAAGAAAATTTGTTTGCTACATGTCCCCGGCCATAGTGGATGGGGCCATGGGTCAAGGCCACGGAGGCTGATGAACTGTCCACCCTGGAGGCTTCCTGCTCTGGGTAAGCCACGTCCTCGTCAGCCTCCAGGGCACCCACCCTCCCACCCCCGTTGATGTTATACGACGTGTATTTAAGCCCTGTGTTTCAGTCTGTTCCTTGTCTGTCGTCGTCTATATTCTAGGTTGTTCTGTTCCTGCTTATTTTGGTTTTGTAAAGATTTGAGTTTGAATTGAAAATAAAGACTGTTGCATTTAGATCTTGCTTCACCTCATCTGTGCTGCAACCTAATGTGTGACACTACTGTATTACCATTTTATGGCCACAATAATTTAACGTGTACTAAGAACCATTTGACAAACAACCAAATTATCTCATCATTCATTTACTTAAACACTAGCTTTCCCTGGTGAAAATGTATTGCATTGAATGTGCACTTGTAGTGTACTTCAAACTTACTAAAAACTGTACTTGCAGATAATATTAATGAAAAAAGGCCACTTAAGTGTAGTGTGACTGATTCTTAAGTACACTTTTTTTTAAAGTGCACTTTGTAAATTAAAAGTTTATTAAAAGTACATTTTAGATCATTGTTTAATCTTTTGTCTTGCTTTAAAGAAGCACACTTATTTTGATGTGTTGACTAACATCATAACAATATAAATTTAAACTTAGATTTATATTAATTTAATCACAAATAACATGCAATTAAGTGTCTGGAAACATTAAATAGAGTTTACACTTAAGTATTTTTTTCCCCTAAAATGTACCAAAAAAAGTATAAAAGTGTACTACTTTTTCACAAGAGTTTTGGGTTACACTTTATTTTAAGGTGTCATTGTTGCAGTGTTAATATATATCTAAGTACAGAGTAATATACATTAAAAACATGTACTTAATATAGGGTTAGGGTTTGGTTGAGGGTTTGGTTGCATGTAATTGTGCAGGTAAGTACATGTAAAATATGTAACAAGAACACTAAAATAAAGTGTAACCGAGTGTTGTATTTGAGAAACTTCAATAACTTCCTGTGTAATGCTTTGTTTATAACAGTATTAATAATGCTGCAAAACCTATTCTGAATGCTGTGAAAAGCCCTTGAAAGAATAAACAACATTGAAAAGACAAAAAGAGACACACTAGGATGAAATATTTTTCTTGCGATCATAACGAACACAGAGGTCACGGCTGAGACACAGATGCACAGAGACACCAGGAGGAGGGGCAGAGTGAAATAAACGAGTATAAATACCATCCGTGGCCTCCCCATCGCCCCTGTCAGTGCCTGAAGAAGAGAAAACCTCAATAAACACGCATGTTCATCACAGCGCTGCTTCTACAGAGCTGAGGCCTCTCAAACTGAGCATCACACACATCAAGAAAAGCATCACCACATAGCCATCCTTCCAAGAACTAACACACCACATCAAGGGAGGACAAAAAAGCAGGTTAATCATGATCCTGATGGGACGTTCAGCTCTGAGTCTTAAAGGGACAGTACACCTAAAAATGAAAATCGATGAGTCATCATCTACTCAAGCTCAAAAAGCACTATATGTATATATAGTATACATATTTACCCCTATGGGAAATAGGGGGAATTTCCCCCTCAGTAGAACATAGTGTTTTTTTCCTATAATGAAAGTGGACGGTGAATCGGGTATCAAACTACATCAGTTCTTAATGACATTATCAGCACCAGGTCTGAATGTGTGGAAAAGAGACTGTATTTTGCACTGACATGTGGGTGAGGAGATGATGACAGCATTTTCATTTTTAGTGAATTACTCCCACAAAAATGAAAGCATGCTGATGACATCATAATATCGGGCTTGAGCAAGCAGGAACAGACCAATAAACAGCCAGAAATATGACTCTCTCTCCCTCTAGTTTTCAATAGATATGAACTGTAAATGCTTTAGAGTGAAAAAGGAAGATCCAGAATGTGGGATCAATTGACAGATATTAGAAATTAAATATGTTACGCCCAGTGAAAAAGAAGTACATTCAAGCATACTTTTAAAAAGAGTACTTACTTTTGAAATACTATATTTTAAAGTAATATACTTAAGTGTCAACTGAATGTAATGTTTTCAGACACATCATTGCATGTTACTTGCAATTAAATTATATATATATATATATATATATAATGTAATGTATATATATATATATAATGTAATGTAATGTATATATATATATATATACATTAATAATAGATAATGTATATATATACATAGACTATGATAGTGTCTCTTTTTAAGTGACCTTATATTTCATTAGTATTATATTATCTATAAGCACAGTTTTATAAAAATGTTGTGCTGGGCAACGATTAATCGTGTTTACATAATATGTGTGTGTGTGTGCTGTGTATAATTATTTTGTATTTATAAACACACACATATATGCATGTATTTAAAGAAATATTTGCATATACACTCACCGGCCACTTTATTAGGTACACCTGTCCAACTGCTCGTTAACACTTAATTTCTAAGCAGCCAATCACATGGCGGCAACTCAGTGCATTTAGGCATGTAGACATGGTCAAGACAATCTCCTGCAGTTCAAACCGAGCATCAGTATGGGGAAGAAAGTTGATTTGAGTGACTTTGAACGTGGCATGATTGTTGGTGCCAGAAGGGCTGGTCTGAGTATTTCAGAAACTGCTAATCTACTGGGATTTTCACGCACAACCATCTCTAGGGTTTACAGATTATGGTCCGAAAAAGAAAAAACATCCAGTGAGCGGCAGTTCTGTGGGCGGAAATGCCTTGTTGATGCCAGAGGTCAGAGGAGAATGGCCAGACTGGTTCGAGCTGATAGAAGGGCAACAGTGACTGAAATAACCACTCGTTACAACCGAGGTATGCAGCAAAGCATTTGTGAAGCCACAACACGCACAACCTTGAGGCGGATGGGCTACAACAGCAGAAGACTCCACCGGGTACCACTCATCTCCACTACAAATAGGAAAAAGAGGCTACAATTTGCAAGAGCTCACCAAAATTGAACAGTTGAAGACTGGAAAAATGTTGCCTGGTCTGATGAGTCTCGATTTCTGTTGAGACATTCAGATGTTAGAGTCAGAATTTGGCGTAAACAGAATGAGAACATGGAACCATCATGCCTTGTTACCACTGTGCAGGCTGGTGGTGGTGGTGTAATGGTGTGGGGGATGTTTTCCTGGCACACTTTAGGCCCCTTAGTGCCAATTGGGCATCGTTTAAATGCCACGGCCTACCTGAGCATTGTTTCTGACCATGTCCATCCCTTTATGGCCACCATGTACCCATCCTCTGATGGCTACTTCCACCATGTCACAAAGCTCTAATCATTTCAAATTGGTTTCTTGAACATGACAATGAGTTCACTGTACTAAAATGGCCTCCACAGTCACCAGATCTCAACCCAATAGAGCATCTTTGGGATGTGGTGGAACGGGAGATTCGCATCATGGATGTGCAGCCGACAAATCTGCGGCAACTGTGTGATGCCATCATGTCAATATGGACCAAAGTCCCTGAGGAATGCTTCCAGCACCTTGTTGAATCTATGCCACGAAGAATTGAGGCAGTTCTGAAGGCAAAAGGGGGTCCAACCCGTTACTAGCATGGGGTACCTAATAAAGTGGCCGGTGAGTGTATATACTGTAATATATTTACACATAATTTATATTATATATAAATATTTTATATAACACATTTTTCTTAAATATATACATGCATGTGTGTTTTTATATATATACAAAATAATTATACACAGTACACACACATTTATACACATTAAACACAAACCTTTTTTGGATGCGAGTAATCACGATTAATCATTGCCCAGCACAAAAAAATATATACCAAGTGCACATTCAATACAATTTAGCGCACTTCTTCTTGACAAGGGACCTTCAGTTAATCAGATCTCTAGGTATTGGACCAGAGCTAAAGACACCGTGTTCAGTGTGTCTGTATGCAGTAGAGAGAGAGAGAGCTGTGGAGAGATGAGATGACAGGACAGAGAGGTGTGTGTGTGTGTGTGTGTGCTCACCGTCGGCCGTCTCCAGGACGCTGGTGTGTGTGTGTCCTCGCACCGACGCCACCTGTGGACGCTCCTCATGCACCGAGCGCTCCCACAGGCCTGTCACATCCGGCGGCGCGCTGGGCCCGTCTGTCATGAGGTGTCAGAGGTCAAAGGTGAGTGGAGGTCAACATACAGCAATGCATGGTGCTCTGGGGTCAAACCCATGAGGAATTATAATATTGATCATATATTTAAGAAGCTGCGCAGGATGTGGGGTGGTGTGAAATGACAGGGATAGGGTTGGGAATCGAACACTTGATATAAAATTAAACAAATGCTCCTTTGTGAGCATTTCAATATGACGTTTCAAGCGCAAGACGACAAGGTTTAATGTTTTATGCTGTTTTCAGAGCGGCAGGCGTGTGTGTTTATATTGTGCAGCTCTTAAAGTGACAGCACTTATATTCCTGCAGCCGTCTCTATAATAACACTAATCAAACAACAAAAGACAGAGAAAATTCACTCGTTCTCGACTGGATAACTTTTGTAACTATATTTGTGATGTATATTTTATTTATAAAGTGCTGTTATTTCACATTTGATTACAGTTTCTCTCCCTGAACACCTGAAAATATTAAAACACTATTTATTTTAGTCATATATTTGTTCAGTTGTACCTATTTGTTGAGATTACAAATGTTCTTTTTTTAATTACTGAGTGTTTACTTGTCTTTAATAATGCTTGATATTTAGCCCTATTGATTTCTGTTCATGATATTCAGTTACACAATTAAATGTTTTGCAATAAGACTATCCAAGGTTTTTTTTATTATTATTGGAATCGAAATTAGGAATCGTTAAAATTGAAACGATGCCCAACCCGAACAGTGAGTGAGCTGAAAAATCGTCCGAAAAGAATATACTTTCCCATCATCAACAAAGCACATACTTTCAGCGTGTATAATAAACATGTGACTGCCTGCCATGAGATCTCATTGGTCCAAAACATCAAATATGTTCTGATTCTCTGTGTTTTTGTTGCTTTCTCTGTCACTTGTCCTCCTAACTCTTTGTGATAAAAATTTTACAAATAAAGTTATTAGAAATTTTGTTTTACAGGCTAATTACCCAAACCCAATTAGACGGCACTACGTGCTTAAAGATTTTGATACGGGTGAAATAAAAAAAATTAGGAAAAATTATTTGTCTTTTCCCCTTCCTCCCAAAGCTAAGGAGGTGAACTTCAAAATTTTAAACGAGATTTATCCTACTAATGAATTTTTAAGATTGAAATTTAATTTTGAGGTGAATAATTGTGTTTTTTGTGAAAAAAATATAGAGAATTTTCTTTGATTGTGATATGGAGCAACCCTTTTGGAGTGAGGTGCAGAACTGGTTAAGGTCTAGGAGGGTTGAACTCCCACCTCTCACGGTGAAGTTGATTAGGTTTGGTGTTTGTCTGGATAACAAAGATTGTGATTTTGGTATTAATTTCTTGTTATGTTTTGGAAAGTTTTTCATACACAAATGCAGATGGTTTAAATCTAAACCCAACTTTAATCACTGGATGAATGAGGTTAAACTCTTGTGCAAATCTTTAAAATTAGTTAAAAAATCAGAAAGCCCTTAAATTGATATCTTTTTTGGATATGTTTAAATTAATTTAAAAGTCCCTTCTTTTTTTTCTATTGCTCTTTATTTAATTATTTGTTTGTTCTAGTCTGTTTTTTTTTCTGTACTGGCGATTCTCAACCTAAGGCTGAACAATTGAGGTTATTTTCAGAGATTTGTTAATGTACCTTGTTTGTTTGTGGTGTTGAAGAATAAAAAAATAAAATAAAAAAAATCCTCCTAACTCCATGTGGTGTTTACCGCCCGTCTCCTAACTAACCAACCGGCAGCTGTTTTACGTGTAATCTCGCAGCTGGGTTCGTCAGAACAGAGGATCCACAGTGCGACTCTGACACTGTGTGAAATCTGAGGTTATTTACAGCCGCTGCCGAGGGACAGCTTCACGACGCCGGCCTTCAGGGGAAGAGAGGCGGGAGAAGGAGGCGGAGACGGCAGAACCGGAGGAGATGTACTGGGAATGCAAATGTTCCCAGTAAAGAACAGCTGAGTAAACTGAACATGTTCTGCAGTTATGATATTACTCGCTCTCATGCCGTTCAGAACTTATATGAGTACGTTTGAAGACGTTTTATTCGGTTCTTGTTCATACATTGAAAGCAAACAGTGACAGGAGGATGTCGAGCTCAGAACCGGGCAGAAACACAGGCAGGAGTGGTTGCCAGAACTTCACAGTGAAAAATACGGTCGCATCATTTGAAGTTTTACAGATTAAACTTAATTATTTTTTTTTATTTTTTTTTGTGCTTACACTAAAATTACTAAAACAAAAAATGACTAAAACATTTGTCACGATTCTTTTAAGGACTTTTATTGTGTTTCATGCCATAGTTTCCTGTTTTCTTTGTACGGTAGTTTTGTTCTGGTTCTGCCTATGGGTTCTGCTTGGTGTGTCTTGTTAGCCCGTGTTTCAGTCAGTGTTTGAGTTTAAAAAAACTTAAAAGAAAGCAAAATTTTTGCTTACACTAAAATTACTAAAACAAAAAATGACTAAAACATTTGTCACGATTCTTTTAAGGACTTTTATTATGTTTCATGCCTTAGTTTCCTGTTTTCTTTGTACTGGTTCTGCTCATGGTTCTGCTTGGTGTGTCTTGTTAGCCCGTGTTTCAGTCAGTGTTTGAGTTTGCTTTGTGACAACAATAAATCAAAGTTCACTTTTCCCACTTTTTCACAAGCTGAGGTAAATACTAATATGTGCCGTAAAATAATGCAATAAACTTTAATTTAACAACATATAGTGTAACATAAAAACCCTGATGTACATGACTGATATTAAAAAACTAAGAAGAAACATAGTTATTAAAATGAAGAGTCACACAGGGAATTATGGGAATGTTAAACGTAACCTCTGGTGCTGCTCGTGTGGCGGTCAACAATGATCTCTTTTTTATTATTATTATTTCAATGAAATTATTGTACTAGATTTTAGTTCGCTAATGTTTTTTTATGTCATATTTTGTATTTTGGGGGATTTTACGGTAAAAATTATATTTACAGTAGTTGTAATTCATTCACATTTTTTCAGCATAAACCTGATAAATGAAAAGTCATAAATCTTGAATGCTTTGGATCACAGTCTTCAGTTTAGTCTCTTTTTAAAGACGACACTTGGCAGACTATTGGTGAAGTGAAAAAAACATTCAATTCAGCTTATTGTTAAACGTAAAATTAAAAATGCACAAAAATACTATTTTACATTTTTATATGAAGTATGTATTTTCCAAAACACGTTTTACTCTAAAACTGTGGGGGGAAATCAAAGCCATGAGTTTGATTAAGTCTTGTTCCAAATTTGATGTTGATTTAAAAAAACGAGCTTTCGGTAAGATGTCAGGTACCATTCTGATGGAGTAAAAAAAACGGTGTTACCATTATTTTACTGTAAAATGACATGAAATGTAAGGTTAGATCTATTACAGTTTTTCCCCATATATAGTGCGGGAACTTACTGTTTACCAATTAACAGGTGTTTAATGTCACATATTTTCAGTATTTTACTGTTAAAATGATCTTTTTACAGTGTTGAATATAGCGCTGTGTTGAGTTAAATTGAGTATTTTTCTTGCTTGACGCTTTTACTGTAAACGACTCACAAAACATCTCTTTCTGTGCTTAACTGAAGAAAATCATGTTTGGGAACGATATGAGAGTGAGTATAGCACTAAATATTCCTTTAGCAGGGTGTATTAGCAGCGAAATGTTGGCAGACATGATTATTAATATCAGTGTGCATGTCAAGCAAGGCCAGCGCTGGCTTTCTCTTCTGGCTTCAGGGCTAAAGATACGCCGGCACAGCGGACACATGCATGAGCAGCACGAGCATGCAGACAGAACACCGAGAGCAGAGATATCATCATATCAGCATCATCATCATCATCATCATCATCTTCATCATCAGAGCAGTGGGGTGCAACAGAAGCATGTTGTGTTAGAGAGATGAATGTTCCCCCTGTTCCTCACACAAAGCTATCGTATGGCTTCAGAAGATTTGAAATATCGGGTCTTATGACTAGTTTTATAAAACTATTCCAGTGCTGTTCTGTCATTCTGGCTTGACTGGCCTCTGTTCACTGTCGCCGTGAGTCTGCGCAGCATCACACAGGTGCGGGACGGCACGAGAGCGAGCAGATTCATGACAGTATATTCATTTTTATGTGGACTATTGCTTTCGGCACCACACATCCTGGTCTTCATCAGTCCGAGACGTGTGAACAGCGAGCGGTGGTCGATCGGGATTTCAGTTTTCTAGCTGTAGTTAGTGTGTAATGTTGCTGTTTGATCATAAACAACGTCTGCAAAGTTACAACGCTCAAAGTTCAAAGCAAAGGGAGATATTAGCTTTTAAAGAAATAGTTTAAGGACTACAACAAACGGCTGTCACTTGTGTCACTTTACATTTAAAGTGACACACAAAAGGACGCATTTTTGCTCACCCTCAAAAAAGGACAATTTTAACATGCTATAAAAAATTATCTGTGTGTGGGGTATTTTGAGCTAAAACTTCACACACACACTGGGGACATCAGAGACTTAATTTACATCTTGTGAAAAGGGCATTATACCACCCCTTTAACTGATCAGTTCAGACCCAGGTGTGTGTGAGGTGTGTTCAGTACTGACCCAGCTGTGTGTGAGTGTGTGTTCAGTACTGACCCAGCTGTGTGTGAGGTGTGTTCAGTACTGACCCAGCTGTGTGTGAGTGTGTGTTCAGTACTGACCCAGCTGTGTGTGAGTGTGTGTTCAGTACTGACCCAGCTGTGTGTGTGTGTGTGTGTTCAGTACTGACCCAGCTGTGTGTGAGTGTGTGTTCAGTACTGACCCAGCTGTCTGTGAGTGTGTGTTCAGTATAGACCCAGCTGTGTGTGAGTGTGTGTTCAGTACTGACCCAGCTGTGTGTGAGGTGTGTTCAGTACTGACCCAGCTGTGTGTGAGTGTGTGTTCAGTACTGACCCAGCTGTGTGTGAGTGTGTGTTCAGTACTGACCCAGCTGTGTGTGAGTGTGTGTTCAGTACTGACCCAGCTTTGTGTGAGTGTGTGTTCAGTACTGACCCAGCTGTGTGTGAGTGTGTGTTCAGTACTGACCCAGCTGTGTGTGAGTGTGTGTTCAGTACTGACCCAGCTGTGTGTGAGGTGTGTTCAGCACTGACCCAGCTGTGTGTGAGGTGTGTTCAGTACTGACCCAGCTGTGTGTGAGTGTGTGTTCAGTACTGACCCAGCTGTGTGTGAGTGTGTGTTCAGTACTGACCCAGCTGTGTGTGAGGTGTGTTCAGTACTGACCCAGCTGTGTGTGAGGTGTGTTCAGTACTGACCCAGCTGTGTGTGAGGTGTGTTCAGTACTGACCCAGCTGTGTGTGAGGTGTGTTCAGTACTGACCCAGCTGTGTGTGAGGTGTGTTCAGTACTGACCCAGCTGTGTGTGAGTGTGTGTTCAGTACTGACCCAGCTGTGTGTGAGTGTGTGTTCAGTACTGACCCAGCTGTGTGTGAGCCATGAGGTCGGCCAGCACGGTGGCCGCTGAAGCAGAGGTGGCGTTGGAGTGGTGGGCTCTTCCTCCGGGGTGTGATGAGGTGGAGGAGGCGGACGAGGAGGTGGACGAGCCCTGGATGACCCGGTTGAACCAGTGCTCCACGCTGGGGTGCGCCTGGTACGGGGACGAGGAGCAGATCCGCCCCTGCCGGCGCAGCGACCCCTCGTCTTCTGACGCCGACGACGTGTCTGTGAGGCAGGAACAGCGGGTGAGAGGATAACACAGGCACTTCCCTTTTCCTCATCACTTCTGCTGTGTTGTTAATATGCTTTAAGACACACCATGTGTAAGTTCATAAGTCGACAGCATTGCTGAGTATTTTCTCCTTAAAACTGCAGTGAACCAAAGACAGTCTCAAAAACACGGTTTGAAATCGCTGGTGTTTCTGACGTCACACACTACCTTGTAACCAATCAGATCAACGTGTGATCGTCAACCAGGGGATCTCTGAGCTGAGTGAGTGAGTGGAGGCGGGGCTCATTTGCATATTCATAGAACCGCGCATACTAAATGAGGCAAGGGTGTCGGATTACATTCAAGCTATTTTAAGGAGTGAAGAATTTTATTTTCAAGGAAAAAACTTTTAAATATGTCATTTTGGTGATTAAAGATGAGTTTTAAGGGATAAAATGATCGACTACAGGGGGACTTTAAGTTCCTAGCAGAGAATCACTTTATTAATCTGATCCAGTAATGTGTCACAAGCACTGTCACATTTGTTTCAGTCTTAATTTTGAACAATATATTTATTGTTTTATCATTTCACTTTTTTTTGCTTAAAAAGTTTTTCATACATCTCTTTAATTTAAATGCAACTTGGTTTGATATTCTGTCATCTAATGTAACGAAATGCACTACATTTTTAAAGTTACGTTTACACGACACCGATTTACTAAAAACAGACATTTTTTTCCTTCGCGTTTTTCGTGTACAGATGACAACGTTCTCACAGATATTTGTAAAGAAACTTTGGGTAACACTTTATTTTACAGTGTGCTTGTTTCATGTTACATGTACTTACCGTAGTAATAACAGTAAATTATGCATAATTACATGTAACTAACCCTCAACCCTATAGTAAGTGCATGTAGTTGCTTAATATCACTCAGTACTTAAATATATAATTACACCATAACAATGACACCTTAACCCACCTTAACATCAATTTGACCCGTTTCGATTTTCAAGTTGTTGGAAATACTGGTTAACCTTTGTTTTTTTTCTTGATATTTTGTGACTTTTTCCTCATTTATCATGATGAACATGCATGCAAAGTTTCAACATGCTGATGTGTTTTGACATATACAAACAAAATTACTGTTACGTTCGTGATGTTCGCGGGTCAATTTGACCCTCATAGACAGCCATTCAAAAGCAACTGTACAGACACAAAATAAAAACATTTATTTTCTGTATGTAAGGGCACTTCAACTCCAGTTCTAACGTGCAAGTGCATCTAAAAGTGCTCTAACCCTAACCAAACACACTTGAAAAAGCTAAAATTACAGTGTTCAGAATTATTTGCAAATTACAGATGAAAATCTTTGTCAGACACAGATAGTAAAATAAGCTCTCATTTCAATATTCAAAATGTCTAAAATACCTAGCTTTTAACCAAAACTTTTATGTAGGATTTTCAAAGGCAGCTTCACAGAGCCAAAAAATAAATAAAAAACATTTATTTGATGTATGTTTTTGTTATGTTTGGTTTCTCACTTCCCAGTGAGTGAATAATGAAACTAGGAAAATAGGTCTTAGGAAACTAGGGAAAGTTAACTTAGGAAAATGAAAAAATTTCATTATACAGCAATTTTTTTTTTGTTCAGTGACGATGTTCAAAGCATAAAATGTAAAAAAAATAAAAATGTATGCAAAAAAATCAGTATACTGTTTATTTTCCAATTTTGTCAAAACAATACTGTTTTAAAAAAATGTTTTAAAAACATTTTCATAAATCATATTTTCAGATATAATGTTTTTGTAATGTTTGACAAATGTTGATATTAAAAGTTTACAGTTTGTATCTAAATCTTTGTTGTTTTTCATAGTGTGATTTTTGAGGAATTGTATTGAATCCAATTAGGGTCAATTTGACCCGGTCCATAAGGGGAGTACACAGAAATCGAACAGAACACAAGGGTTAAAATAAAGTGTAACCAAACTTTGTAAGGAAATACTACGCACCTATAGATTGAACATTTAATATCCATACGCATGACGTCACTATCTTACACAAACTCACGATTTTGTAGTTTACACAAAGACCATAACGGTATCGCTTTCAAAAACTTACACTTTGAAGCCCATTTTCAAAAGTTTGAGTTTTCATGCCCCCAAAACGCCGCTGTCGTGTAAATTAACAGTGAAAACGCATAAAAATATTCCTATTATAAGTCTAAAATGGTGTTGTGTAACTGGACCCTGAGTCTGACTTAATCATCCGAATGCTTTGTGGGTCCACTGACTGTACAGTCAAACATCTTCTCAAAGCTTCCATCATAAACCCCAGGAGGACTGATATATGAGCGCTATGGAAGAGAAACTTCTCAGTCCAGACCCAAATATGACTTTGGTGAGATCTGCGGGGGAAATACATATGATGTAATGCTCATGTGTTCAGAGGCAGAGCATGTGAGGCCCGCAGTTATATTATGATGACATCACTTTCCCTATTATAAATACATTATAAATGTTACGCCGTAGAAAATAACAGATGTCCGACAAATAATGAATAAAATATGTAGCTAAACCTTCTGTAGTATTTCATCACTCAAACTGTGTGCTGCGGTGTAAAGAGTGTAACGACAGAGAGAAAACGACATTTAAAAGAGATTCACGATTAATTAACTCTATTAGAAAAGTATAATTATCATTAACCATTACCAATAATGATCTGCTGTTTGCCAGTTCACTTACATTTCAATTTTTAGACGTTCTGCAGCAAACAGCTATGATAGATATGATATATGATAGAAATATGATAGAAGGAATTGCGAGGCCTTTAAATGTAAAATTGTGGTATTTATTGTTTATTGTCCAAAATGCCAAAAGTCATATCTCACACAAGTCACATGATTTGAGGTACAACCGTGTGAAACGAGTTACTAAATGGCGTTTAATGCTTTAGCATGTAATACTCTATTACTTACATTCCATACAAGTTGCTTTTCAATGTTGATCGTATTATTTTCATCATGAAACACACAGAAACGAACAGAGAAAAGACGGGCAGAGGAGCGAGAGGCTGACTGCCGGACGCCTGTGGGTATAGCAGATCTGTGTGACATTAATCATGCATTAATCACCCGCGGGGAGCAATTACTGTACAGCGTGTCCAGACAATTAACAGACACACACTGAGCAACAAACAGTCATGCGTTAGACATGAAAGGCGTTATCCTAGTGTGTGTGTGTACTGATGAAGGAAGGATCTACCTCCACTCGTGTGTGTGTGTGTGTGTCTGATACATGTGACGATCAGCGCAACACACACACAACTCACATATGAAACTCAAGCTTGTTATGAAGATGAAGATGAAGATTTGGAGAACAAGGTACCCTCAGATCAATATGATATAAATATCAATATACACAATATCTACTCAAAATTAAGTGACATACACTACCGTTCAAAAGTTTGGGGTCAGAAAGGAAATTAGTATTTTTATCCAGCAAAAATGCATTAAATTGATCAAAAGATTTCTATTTCAAATAAATGCTGTCATAAATGTTTCTTGAGCATCAGATCCTCATATTAGAGTGATTTCTGAAGGATCATGTGACACTGAAGACTGGAGTAATGATGCTGAACATTCAGCTTTGATCACAGGAATAATAATTATAATACTATTGTAAAGAACTAATTATAAATATAGAAATAGTTATCCAGTATATTTCGGAGCTGAAACAGTTTTGCTGATCAGAATGTTTCAGTCAATTCCCTCTCGAAAGGAAGGCATGTTTAATGATCTAAGAAGAGCCTCGTGAAAACTAGAACTATATTAATTGTATTCTCACTCATGTCCTCAGGCACTCGGAGAGTAACCTTGACACAGATTCAGGAGAGAGAAGCTGACAATGACAAGGAGGAGACCGAAATGAACTGAAATGAGTCGATGTGTCAAGAAACACTGTACTGACAATAACTGGCAACCTGAGCTTTAAAACAGAAGTGATTCTTCTAAAAGCTCTCTCTCAGTGTGTGTGTCTCTGAGACCGGGACACCGCAGACATCGCCAGGAACGCCAGGGAAAGTGGGACATTTCTCAAGCTGGTCAGATCCAGACAGAAGCCGAATCCAGTCACACACACACACACTGTTCTGTAGAGGGACGAGTCTGCTCACATACACACCGACTCCACTGGGTCTCGCACGTCACATGACCGATCGCATCAGGGGACGAGTGATTATATGGAGGTGCACATGAGATCTGTGAGGATCATATCATGAGGGATTATATCATGTAGCAATTAACGCCATTTTTAGAGGCCTTGGAAGTCATATTGACCTTTTATGATACTTTTTGGTGCTTTTTGTTCTGTTTTGGAGATTGACAGCATGTAGACACTACATACTTTAACATGTAGGGCCTATGCAATTCATTTTTCCCAAATCCTTCTTAATTTTTTTTTTTTTTTAAGTTTTAATGACAAGTTTTTATAAGCATGTCTAATTAATTTTAATATCTTTATATTTATGCAAGTTAACAACAAAATTATTAAAAGTTTAAGAGAAAAAAATATTTTTGACATTTTCTAATCAATTGAATTCATAAAAATGTAACAATTGAATGATTTATTAAATATTTTACAATGGGCCTTGTGGAATGTTTTATCTTTTCAGAAAATCTGTATTGTCCATTTAAATTTTTCTGAATTTATACAAATCTATTGTCAAAAATGGTGTTAAAGGAGAACTCCGGCGCAAAATGAACCTTTGGTCTAATTACACATTGTTACCTAGTCAACCGTTATCTGAGATTTGTTTTCATGATTATCGAATGTAAATTGTTTTATCTCTACAAACAGTTTAGTCTATAAAGCTAGTATAACGCTAGTATATTGGGCATAGTGTAATGACAAATAAAAATCGCTTGTTAATACCACTAACAAGGCTCAAAATAGCCCCACACTAACACGGTAGCATAATGAGGGTCCCTACCTTCAAACCGAAGCATTGAGAACTTTGTCAGTGTCCAGACAGTTTAATAAGAAGATATTTTAAACATACAGTCAACTTCGTGTATACAGGCAGAAGCCATCTTTGAAATACAGTCTTTACCAGTCGATCTACGAACGCCGATCCAAGTGCGCTGGTGAGAATGTGAACGAGCTATAAGTTGTGATAAGGTGAGCGCGAACAGCAGGCTTGGATCGGCGTTCGTAGATCGACTGGTAAAGGCTGTATTTCAAAGATGGCTTCTGCCTGTATACGCGAAGTTGACTGTATGTTTAAAATATCTTCTTATTAAACTGTCTGGACACTGACAAAGTTCTCAATGCTTCGGTTTGAAGGTAGGGACCCTCATTATGCTACCGTGTTAGTGTGGGGTTATTTTGAGCCTTGTTAGTGGTATTAACAAGCGATTTTTATTTGTCATTACTCGATGCCCAATATACTAGCGTTATACTAGCTTTATAGGCTAAACTGTTTGTAGAGATACAACTATTTACATTCGATAATCATGAAAACAAATCTCAGATAACGGTTGACTAGGTAACAATGTGTAATTAGACCAAAGGTTCATTTTGCGCCGGAGTTCTCCTTTAATATATTCATCTAAAATGTTGCCAAATTCTGTGACATTCCACGTTATATAGTAAATTAATGATAAATTATAAATGTTAATGATAAATGTTATGACTGGATTCCTTGATTCTATCCGCATTTTCATAATCATAATTAGAAGGCGCCGATTATGTATGCAGAAAAACATCATTATTCTTCAAAATATCCTGTCCTGCAGGTCTAAAGCATTAATGAGTAAACGAGAGATTTTAAATTTTGGGGTTTCTTTAAGACCCGCCTCAAGAATGAAGCGAGAGGGCAAGAGTGGGGCATCTGACAGGCCAGATGGGTTATCAGATCATCTCCGTCGGGGCAGTCAGACAGCTTTAGTGCATTACTGCGTCCATGCAGGGCACAAAAGACTTAGCGGACCATGACCAATTCCCACAGGGAGCAACCCTGAATGGCTCCCGTTATGCTGATCTGACCCCACCCTTGAACCTTTAATCCCGGTGACCTTTCCCTGACTTCATCATTCTGACCGAAGAGTGTATCCGCACACCAAGACTCTGAAACTCGTTAGCGTTAAACAAACACTGCCATAATGTAATCCATATTGACGGACAAAGCAAAGACGTTACACAAACATGAGGTGTGAGAGATGAGCTTATCTGACCACAGGATGCAATAATGTGCCATCATGAAGAAATCATCAGACATCACGAAATAAACTGTGAAAGGCCAAATATAGTCTTACTGATATGACAACATCAACACAGATGATACAAAACAAAATAACCAATAGGACAGATAAATCATGGATTTGAATGCATGAAACTCTTCCAGGTAGCTAATTGTTGCTGTTTTTATCCAAACCAATCGATCTCTACCCATGCAACCTTATTTATTCCTGTCCTGTTTTCTGTCCCTCCTCCTCCCCAGCACCACCTGTCTAGATCAGCAACTCATGCCAAAACTACATGTGTGTCCTGTGTTTCCCCCGTTCTTTGTGTATTTGGTTCAGTCCTGTTTCCATTTTCCCGCTCCTCGTTACTGTTTAGTTAATTCACCTGTTTACCTGTCGTTATCAGTTAATTTGCCCCAGCTGTGCCTTGTTTCCCCAATCTGTTCCATGTGTATTTAAACCCTGTGTTCTCCCTCACTCCTGGTTGGTTATCGTTTGTGTGTGGTGCGTAAAGTGTTAAAGAGTTTTGTCATTAAAAGACCATTATTATCATCATCCTCCTTTGTCTTCAGCCTACTTCCACTACCATATTACGTAACACAACCTACACTCTTTTCTCATCAATTGTCTCATTGCATCCTCCAAGGTTACATGGAGGGCAACTTGAGGTTTCATTCTCCTGCTTCTCAGGTTGATCTCCTGAGAAAAAGGAACCAGTAATCTCACATACATGTCCTATTGAGCTTCAGAAGAGATCTTAATAATATCTCAAACTGTGCTCAGATTTGCCAAAGTACCAAAGTCTGCCATCTAAAGTCAAAGATTTCAATGTGAACTCAAACATTTTGCAACAAAATGGAACTAAACCGTTGAAAACTGAACCAAATGAAATACCTCTCTGTACTGTTACTGTACAGTATATCAACAAGTGCATCTTTTTTATTTCTCCTAAGGAATTCAGTTAACACTTAAAAGATTCAAAGTCACATGAGCTATGAAAAAAGATGTTGTCAGTCTCTTATACCCCAAAATAAGGTAAGATCCATTTTGTATTAGCTAAATATTGTGTGTTAACTAAATGCAATACTCAAATAGCTAAATATGCAGCCAGTGGGTCAATAAAGCTGGAGCTCTGTTAAACATCTCCATATGCATGCGTGTGGGAAGGTGGTCTGGGAACTGAGTGGTCAGGAGCAGTTTGCTTCGAGTAAATAATGAGGCTATTATTCAGAAAACTATGAATTGTTCTCTCAAGACTCAGAAGATCAAAAAATCCCCTGCTGAAAAACCCAGCATTGCTGGTCACCAGCATAAGGTGTGTTCTTCATGCTGGGATCAACAGGGAAGGCCGGATGCTGGTCAACCGCACGGTCAGCAAACCAGCTCAGTTTTACTTGAGACAATCATGATTATGAAGATTTAAATTTTCATGCTTCACCAGTTAGACCAGCACTATACCATGTATACATATGTGTGTGTGTGTGTGTGTGTGTGTGTGTGTGTGTGTGTGTGTGTGTGTGTTTTACCTGGAGGAGTGCATGCTTCAACTGAGGACTGCACTAGAACAGAGCGTCTCTTCGAGGGCATTGGCATCTTTCTCTCTTTATACTTTGACAAGGCTGCTTGTACTGCTTCTGTATGAAGGTCTGTGGGGACACAGATAGCGGCAACATTAGATGAGATAGAAAACTACCGTAAGACATCACATTTACTGCACGTAACGAAGCACCGAAGTCACCGCAAGCAGAGTAAATTCAGCATGTACAACAAGCATAACAATTACATCAAAGCATGATCATCAGATCACTCTCAGAAAGAGTGAGAGTCTGGAACAGAAGATGCAGCTTCTTGCACGATTTCTGGCCACAGTATCTCTTGCGGTCTGGGCATTTGCCACACAGGATTCAAACCCACGACCTGAAAGGTTCGGGGCTTGTGGCTTCGCAAGTTGCGCCACTCAGTTGATGCTGTTTCACTAGGCTGCTGAGGAGAGTTAGAGACCCCTGTCACGGCTGTGCTGCATATAAAGGCACGAAGATAAAGGTTTAAACAGTATTTAATAATATCCACAGTGTAAACTCCATACGAAGAACAGCAAGCAAACACAACCATATGTAAACGAGAACGGACAAGAGTGAACTGAAAACACAGGACTTAAAAACAGACAAATGAGGTGATTAACGATAACACAGCTGGCAGTGATGACAAATTAAATTAGTGACTATGACGACAAACTAGTGGCGGGAAATGGTGCAACTGAGTCCAAAACAGGGTGACATCAAGTCATAACGCCCCCCTCCCGGAAGGAGCAATCTAGCACTGAAGAAGAGGTGAAGGAGGGAGGGAGGGGGATTTGGAGCAGAAGAAGGGCTGGTAAGAGGAGCAGAAGAAGGGCTGGTAAGAGGAGCAGAAGAAGGGCTGGTAAGAGGAGCAGAAGAAGGGCTGGTAAGAGGAGCAGAAGAAGGGCTGGTAAGAGGAACAGAGGGCTGGTAAGAGGAGCAGAAGAAGGGCTGGTAAGAGGAACAGAAGAAGGGCTGGTAAGAGGAGCAGAAGAAGGGCTGGTAAGAGGAACAAAAGAAGGGCTGGTAAGAGGAACAAAAGAAGGGCTGGTAAGAGGAACAGAAGAAGGGCTGGTAAGAGGAGCAGAAGAAGGGCTGGTAAGAGGAACAGAAGAAGGGCTGGTAAGAGGAACAAAAGAAGGGCTGGTAAGAGGAGCAGAAGAAGGGCTGGTAAGAGGAGCAGAAGAAGGGCTGGTAAGAGGAGCAGAAGAAGGGCTGGTAAGAGGAGCAGAAGAAGGGCTGGTAAGAGGAACAAAAGAAGGGCTGGTAAGAGGAACAGAAGAAGGGCTGGTAAGAGGAGCAGAAGAAGGGCTGGTAAGAGGAGCAGAAGAAGGGCTGGTAAGAGGAGCAGAAGAAGGGCTGGTAAGAGGATCAGAAGAAGGGCTGGTAAGAGGAGCAGAAGAAGGGCTGGTAAGAGGAGCAGAAGAAGGGCTGGTAAGAGGAGCAGAAGAAGGGCTGGTAAGAGGAGCAGAAGAAGGGCTGGTAAGAGGAACAAAAGAAGGGCTGGTAAGAGGAGCAGAAGAAGGGCTGGTAAGAGGAGCAGAAGAAGGGCTGGTAAGAGGAACAGAAGAAGGGCTGGTAAGAGGAGCAGAAGAAGGGCTGGTAAGACGAGCAGAAGAAGGGCTGGTAAGAGGAGCAGAAGAAGGGCTGGTAAGAGGAGCAGAAGAAGGGCTGGTAAGAGGAGCAGAAGAAGGGCTGGTAAGAGGAGCAGAAGAAGGGCTTGTAAGAGGAGCAGAAGAAGGGCTGGTAAGAGGAACAGAAGAAGGGCTGGTAAGAGGAGCAGAAGAAGGGCTGGTAAGAGGAGCAGAAGAAGGGCTGGTAAGAGAAGCAGAAGAAGGGCTGGTAAGAGGAGCAGAGGGCTGGTAAGAGGAGCAGAAGAAGGGCTTGTAAGAGGAGCAGAAGAAGGGCTGGTAAGAGGAGCAGAAGAAGGGCTGGTAAGAGGAGCAGAAGAAGGGCCGTAAGAGGAGCAGAAGAAGGGCTGGTAAGAGGAGCAGGTAGACGGACAGGCAGAGAAGACCAGGTAGGTGAAGATGGCGGTGTCATCCAGGGGGTGGCCTTGAGCAGGGGTTGCCTGATGAAGCTCCAGGCCACAGCCACGATGGCATCCCACGGTGGCGTTACTGGAGGGAGGAGCCAAGGGGGTGAAGGTCTCCACGCTACCCTGGGGACGAGTGGAGGTAACAGAGCTGATGGAGGTGGATCCCTAGGTGAAGACAGAGAGTCGAAGGAGCGGAGTGATGCTGACGGCCCCCGAGTCCACGACGGAGCTGCAGCGACGACCCCACCGAGATGGAAATAGGGTACCAGAGGGCTGAGGTGGAGCTGGAACGACTGAGGGCAGAGGCGTAGCTTGCGCTAACCCGGAGCCAAACAGAGGCGTAGGGGTGGAGGGCCGGAGTGTAGCGAACGGCCCGCAAGTCCGTAGTGATGTGATGCCGATGTCTGAGCCAGGGGGAGCCGATGGTCTGGGGGAGCCCAGTGGAGCCGAAAGCTCGACGGTCGCTGTTGGAGTCGAGGGAGGAGGGATCGAAGGCGAAGGAGTCAGGACGATGAGCCGAGGTGGAACAACGGGACCTGAGGCCGGGGACGGAGCAACGGGATCTCCACGCCCACGAGAAGCTGACTCACACACAGGTGTAGCTGCACCACTGAGAGGAGGCTGATGAGGAACTGAGGGACTGATGGGAGACAGTGAGGGATGGGTAGCAGGCGTGGCTGAGGGCTGGAGAAGGGACTGATGATGAACAGAGGGATTGGCGGAAAACAAACAATCCTGGTAATAAGTCTGGAGAGGAGGCGGAACAAACTCATCCAAAATAAAGCAGACAGGCTCGGGAGGGATTAAAGGGGTTGGTGTTCTTCCTCTCCTTAATACACCCTCACACTCATCACAAACTCCCTCTGCGTGGGATCATGCAGCCAGCTCGCACACCTGGTCAGACTCGCTGTGCTCCGGCTCCACGGCGATGTTTCGCTCAGCGAAATGTATTGCTGGCTCCTTCTCTGTCTGGAGGTTCCTTGCTGGAGACTGGATTAGGAGTGGGAATGGTGTCATCGAATCTGACAGTGAAAGATAATCCACATGATGCCAGCACCCACTCCACATATGCGGCGAAGCTCCCTCGAGGTCCCTCCCGGACAACTGTGCCTTTGTCAATGCGTTGGGTCCAACATAGAGGAAGGAACAAAGGCAGTTGTCCGGGAAGCTCGACTGATGTGCGAGGAATTCTGTCACATGTGCCTCGAGGGAGCGATTTCCCTGCTCAGGGCAGATTAACAGGAACGAGCGAGAGTCCATGATAATGAGGGAAAAATAACTTACATAAAAAACACTGATACAAAACAAATCAAAAACACGCCCCAGTCTATATCACTTTTTGTTCCGGTCTTCTGTCACGGTTGTGCTGCATAAAAAGGCACGAAGGTGAAGATAAAGGTTCAAACTGTATTCAATAATATGAACAGGGTAAATCCACATGAAGAACAGCAAGCAAACACAACCATACATAAACGAGACCGGACAGGGGTGACCTGAAAACATAGGACTTAAATAGACAGACAAATGAGGTGATTAACGATAACACAGCTGGCAGTGATGGCAAATCAAATTAGTGACTATGACGACAAACTAGTGTCGGGAAATGGTGCAACTGAGTCCAAAGCAGGGTGACATCGTGACAACCCCAAATTTGGTCAGATTAATATTCATTACCATCACTACAAGTGTGCCAATTTTCCTCATTTTCCCATGTTCTGTTCATAGTGCTACCATAGACAACCATTCGGTAATAATAATAATAAAGTAAACTAACACTTACAATAATAACCTTCTCGCAAGGGACCTGAATAATATTACAGAGTATATTATTATATTATATTGTGCTTTGATGTTCTTAGCCTTTTGTTTCGAAACAAAGGAACAATGTAAGGTCGATCTCTTGGAAAAGAACAAACAGCTCTGCTTGCTTAAGTCACATGATTTGATGTATCATTCATATAAATTTACATGCAAAAGTTCATCAGTAATAATGAAACACACAATAGTGATCCTGAACCCTGTGAAAAAGAAGTGCACTAAGCTGTATTGAATGTTTACTTATAGTGTACTTCAAATCATAAAAGTATTTTTAAACTATACTTGCAGTCAGATAATGTTAATGAGTTCAAAGGCCACGTACAGTGAGTGCCATTAAGAGGGACGCTTTGTGCACTTTCTTCATAATAGTGTTAAAGTGAAAAGTTTTACTTTAAAGTACATTTTAAATCATTGTTTTAATAGTCTTTTGTCGTGCTTTAAACTTATTTTAATGTGCTGACTAACATACTAAAGCACATGTAAAGTACTTGATTATCATTTTAACTGTAGTGTGTTATTCAACATTACATTTATAGCTAATATATTATAAATGTGTAATTACAAATAAACTTGACAAACAAGTTTAAATAGAAATGTTAGTTGATTATAAATGCTTGTCAGTACATTCAGCAGTGACTTTAACCATATTTCAAAGACAGTAGAATTATGAAATTACATATAAAGATGTACTCAACTAAAGGGGGTCAAAAACACTAAAGATCAGCTGATTGCATTTCATATAAATTTAAACTAGAGTTTCATTTAAATGAAATTTATCATGCAATTAAGTGAAAGAAAACATTACATTCAGTTCACACGTACGTACGAATATTCTAATAAAGTATTATATTTTCAATATTGCTTTATTTTCCGAAGTATTCTATACTTGTTTTACATGTACTGTAAATCTGTTGTGTTTGTTTATGTGATTCTGTGTAACTTGTGTAATTGTTGCCTTGTAAAAGAGATTTGAATATCTCGATGGGACATCATCTGGTAAAATAAAAAATATAAGTGTGATAAAGTGCAGTTGTTTGTTGCAAGCATCCCGATGTGAGTGTCTGAGTGCTGGTTTAGCAGAGGAGAGCTCGTGCCTGATCTGAAGCGCTCATCCCGTGAGTTGGCCACGCGGGGCTTGTTCTGCTTGGAGCCCGGAGGAGCCACCTGTGACGCCGTGTGGATCCTGTGGTCTATCTGCAGAGACGGGTCTACACCTGCACACAACAGAGACCACAGCGTTACCATCTCACACACACACATAGGCATCGCTGCAGTTTCCATGCGTGACATGTTCCCCATACGCAAGCTAACTGACGTAAAGGGAACGCAGGAAGACAGTTGAAGAACCGGCAAACCCAGCATTACAGAATCAAGGTCACTAAACTGTGCAGTGAATCCTGTTCTGAGCCAAAGAAACAAATAATCTTAGTGTGAGTAATTCACTGGTAATAAGTGACACTAGTCAGTTTCAGCACATTTAGATGGCAACATAAATCCTCTCTCGACTTCAGACTTCTCTGCTATCCGGGTAACCCAACACCTCGAGATCAATGGGTCCTTTACACCACATCTGAGCTCTCATGGGGATCCAGTGCTGAGATACCACAATACTTCATCAAACACGACAGACACACAACTCTTACATTACATCTACCAGAGTAGAGTTGCAGCTGAGGCGTTCCATTGAGAACTTCTCACCGCTATGAATTACTTCAAAACTGGCATATAAAGAAATAAATATGATAACAATTGTACATATGATTTATTTATTATGTACAGGGGTGGTTCGAGACCCATTATAGGGGGCGATCTGTCGTCTCAGCCCCTTTAAAACTATAATCAGCTCCCAGAGAACCATCCGCTCTTAAAGTGACAGCAGCCTCATTCATGTAATACGTATTTACTGTGTACAGTTACAGCTTTCACAAGCACTGTTTGTATAATTTTATATTTTCTTGTATTAATTTTGGCACTCTAAAAAATTCTGGTGGGTTGTTTTAACCCAATTTTGGGTCAAATACGGACTAACCCAAACGTTGGGTTAAAAATGTAATTACAAAAATGTAACCCAATGGCTGGGTTTGTCCATATTTGACCCAAAATTGGGGTGAAACAACCCAGCATTTTTTAGAGTGTGCTATTGCTTGAATGTGATTATTTGTTCTTATTTTATTATTGACTGTTTGAAAGTTAGGTTACACTTTATTTCGATAGTCCACTTTAGACATTCTACTAACTATAAGTAACTTTCCAACTAAATGTCAACTAACTCTCATTAGTAGGCTATAGTAAACTGTCAATAGACTGTTAGGTTATGGTTAGGTGTTAGGGTTCGGGTTGACGTAGTTGCCAAGTTACTTATATTCAGTAGAATGTCTGTTGTGGGACCAACAAAATAAAGTGTTAGCAAATATTAAACAGACAGTCTACTAATCCTCTAATAACAGTTAGTTGACATGTAGCTGCAAAGTTATTTATAGTTAGTAGAATGTCTAAAGTGGACTATCGAAATAAAGTGTTACCGAAAGTTATATTAGTTAGGATAGTATTAGGTTTTGCTGTGATCGTAAACTGGAATCGAGAAATCGTGAGATGTTGGTATGGTAAGTTAACATAGGTCAAAAAGGCAGGACCAGTGAGTGTTAGGAGTAGGAATACCTGTTAATAATAATAATATGATGACAGTTTTCTAACTGCAAAAATATTATAATTATATCATTCATTCAACTTTTAGTAGAACTTTATTTTACTGTCCTTTTCCACGCTATCTCACGACCAATTCGTACGAGTGATTAAAAGGTGGCTGATTTGTACTAATTCATACGACCTCGCTCGTACGAATTTGTACAATTTGTCTAAACCTACGTGATGGGTAGGTTTAGGGGCGGGGTCAGGGGTAGGTCATTCGTACGAATTCATACGAATTTGGTAACTCGTAAAATATGTACGAATTAGCAAAAATCGTACGAATTTGTACGAGTGAGGTCGTATGAATTAGTACGAATTAGCCACCTCGTAAAATTCGTACGAATTGCCGTGAGATCGGGCTGCCTTTTCCGCACGCACATACTATGCACTTATTATATTAATTATAATAACCTGAACCTACACCTAGATCTAGCCTTAACCCATTACCTTACGTTACCCAGTACTTTCTAAAGTACACTGTAAATTTACTTACTGTAAAATAAAGTGCAACCACACTTCTTGTGTTGACTTGTTACCACTGGTAGGCTACTTTTGACTAGTAATATAGTGGTGTCGATTTAAAGAGACAATGCTCTCTCGCTCCAGACCGTCAGTGAGGATCAAATCCTAGAACCAACCCTGATTATGTAGACGATGTGTACATACAGTATGTGTCCACACAATGCTGTCTTATTAATATAACAGCAATTTACATATAACAGTCACAGTTCATAAGGGTGCTGGGGACTTATTGTCATTATTTTAATAATGAAAGAAACAAAACTGAGAACTCTCTCATGTTTCAGTCACACACACAGCATTCCCGTATGTACGTGTAGAAGAATGATAGGTGTGTGTAAGAAAAACATATGTTTGTATAATCTGAGAGTCATATAGAGCCGGCTTGAGCCCCTACACATCTGAATATAGCGCACGTACAGTAATAACCACAGAGCTTCACCTCTTCATTTAAAGCTTCTGAGGAGCTCAATGTCACTGTGAGTTTGGAGAAGCTTGACCTTGAGGAAGGTTAAGACGGATGAGTCACAGCGGCGCTTGCATCAGACCCAGCACTGCAGCAGAAAGCAGAACTCATGGAGGAGTGTGTCTCTGACCTGAGTCCACTGAACGCTCACACACACAGCGAGAGATGAACGACATCCAAGACAAAGTGCGTTTAAAAAACATAGTCCTGCTTTTGTCATAGGATCTAAATAAAACCAAACTCTTTGTGAAACTTTGACCTGGTGGAACATCTATCACAGGTTAAGACAACTGGTGACCTTTTATCTTTGTGTTAAACTCGTTTTTTTCTTCTTTCTTGGAAAGTCAAAGCAACTGACACGGGATTGTTTACCTCCTCCCAAACCGTTTGCCTAGCAACCAGTTCAGGTTGACCTCTTGACCCCGGGAACACGGAGGAGCATTCATCATCATATATAACATTGCTGTTGATTATCACAGAAAATATGTTAAAAAAATTCTGAATCGTGTTTTCTGCCAAAAAATATGACAAATTATGGATTTCAACATTGTTTCTTGAGCATCAAATCATCATATTAGAGTGATTTGTGAAGGATCATGTGACACTGACTGAAGACTGGAGAAATTATGCCGAACATTCAGAATAAACTTTATATTCACATAGAATACAGCTATTTTAAATTGTAATAATATTTCACATTATTTCCATGTGTTTCTGGTCAAATAAATGCAGTCTTGCTGAGCAGAAGAGACTTCTTCCAAAACACTGAAACACATGACATTCCCCTAAACTTCTGAATGGTGTGTGTGTATTCACATCTGTCTTCAACAACACTCAATGACAATTTAGACAAATGTACAGATCAAATGCCACACATATGAGTTATATTTAACCCTCTGGGTTGCTACGTTCCCCATAGACTTTATCCTGTAAACATGATTGTTATTCCTTCAACTCTGATTTATTAAATCATCTCTCGTTTCCTCTGTTATTAAGTCCATCATAACGGCTTCAGGTGTTCTCCATAATTGCACAGTAGTCGCATTATAACGCTGCTGCTGTCTCAATCAGGTCCTGTGAGGGCTGGACTGGACATGCTGGTTCTGGGAAACCTCCAATCCAGCGTAACGAACAGTATTTATATCGTTTTTACCTCTTGTAAACACAGCCACGTCCAAGTGATCTGATGGCGCCGGCGCTTCGGTCTTTTCCGGAAGGCGCCGGAAGTGATCTCTCGCGCGTGTACGTCACTCATTGTTTACACAGAACAGAGATTGTAGGTAAGACGGCTAATTCGCCTTTGGCTAAGCCACACCCTAGAATGTAGATTGACCAATCACAGCGCAGCCAAGAATGAGCTCCCACAGTGGTCCGACACTTTTTCACAGCGCTCCATTGACTTTAACACAGGCGTCTCATATTTTTGGTCTCGGCAGGCTATTACCGTCATAGTTTTATCAAAAAATATGGTTAAACGTTGTTCCTGGGGCATTTGTAACACAGATACGCGTTTCCCAGAGAGGTTGGAGGGGGGTGTCCGTTTTTTCCCTTCCCAAAACCGAAGTCAAATCCTGACAAGTGTCGTCTAGCACACCCTGCTAATAAATACAACGTTATACTCGCGTAGTCCGTTTGCTTTGTAATAACGATTATAGAAGTGAATAGAGACCTACCCAGCTTTGCATGAACAGTGTTGCTCCTTGATATTGTTAGTCCCAGCCTCCGTCTCGATTAGTAGGATATGCGGTGGTTCATTTTTTGACCGGTATGCTTTTGCCTCTATTTGGATGCCTTGTTGTTCCTTGCGTTTCACCTGTATGTCGTGAATATAGCCTTCGAGCGTATATTGCAGCCCTTTTTGCCTACTTCTATCGGACACTTTATTTGCTGCTTTATAAAAGTTTGATAAAATCTTAGCAGGAAGAGCTGTCACAGCATAAGCCATGTTGATACCAGAGCCCAGATGAAGTTTGTTTGTCGGACGTAGCAACAGTAACTAAGGGGGGTGTGGCTTATCCAAAGGCGAATTGACCCTTCGCTAAGCCCCGCCCTCCTTAGTTACTGTTGCTACGCCTGTCAAGCTTTTGCGGCTGCCACGTCTATTACAGTGTGAATGCACCGGTATCAGACATTCCCAAGGAGATAATTAGTCATTTTTGGCAAACAGGTGAAATATCTGAGAGAGCAAGACAAAAGGAACAGCAGTATGCATTCGAGGGATATATCCACGACATAATATGCAACCGATTAGAGAATAATTTCATCAAAATTGAAGCTAAAGCCTATAACGTTAGGTCCCAGCGCAAGCAGCAGCCGCCTCCGTAGCAGACCATTAACATGGGAAACACACAAATTGAGGAACAGCTATGTTCATGCACAGCAGAGTAAGTGAAATGTGAAAATAATCTAATAATTACAAATCAAACAGCTTATCCATCAATCTAACACCGGGAGAGCCGCGATCGGATTGGGGTAAAGTTAACGTTAGTAGGCCGTCCGCCGTCGATTAACACAATGCTGAAACATATTTTAAAGTATGTCAGTGAGCCTCCGTCTGGCCTTTAATCGTCTTATTTTACGTTCAAATATATGCATTATGAAGAACCGCCATTATTTCCAAGCAATAAACTCAGAAACTCTTAGTGAGTTTCTGAGTTTAAGATCGGATAACAGTGGTCTCACTAGAGGTTCACTTAGAAGGGACTTTGTAATTAATTTCAGGAAAACCGCTTTTAGCCAGTCTGCCTTCTCCATTAAAGCCTCAAAAGAATGGAATGACATCCCAACATCAGTTAGAGAATTAAATAGTTATAATGAATTTCGTTCTTCTTTTAAAACTTGGCTTTTTAGCATGCAAATATGTCAACATTGATATTTTTTTGGGTTTTGGAAATTGTATGGTTTGTTGTATTCGGTTATGTTTTAATTAAATTGTTGTATTACATTGTATTTTTAGGTTGCCTACTGTACATCTGGCCTAGGACTGCAGATGAAAACTAGCCTTTTGGCTAACTCTGGCATATTTTGACTTGTCATGTTAATATGCATTGTCCTTGTAATAATAAAGAATTTTAATAGGCGTTTTTTTTGTTTTGTTAAGCCTGTCGACATTTAGTTGTGAATGGGTCTCCACACTGCTTGATCACGCCCGGGATTTCTCCCCTTTGGCTTTTAGGTTTCGGGAAGAGAAAAAATGCCACCCCACCGTCCAAACTTTTAGAATACCGGGTATCAGATTTGCACAATCCATACACACAACGCGTCGGCATGTTTCCCTCGCTCGAAAGCTTGACAGACCTCCCGCGCCTAGTTACGGTTGCTAAGCCACGATTGGCCAGTGGCGGTTTTCGGGCGTGGCTTAGCGAAGGGTCAATTAAAATGGTACTAATTTGCGCTTATTCGGGATGTTTAAACCGTCGTAAAAGAAAACAATTAAAAAATAAATAAATAAAACAATTGTATGAGTGCCGGAAAAGACCGAAGCGCCGGCGCCCTCAGATCACTTGGACGTGGCTGTGTTTACAAGAGGTAAAAACGATATAAATACTGTTCGTTTTCTCACACAAACCGCTCGTTTCGTGTCTTAGGCCATCAATGTGTACTTACATTTACGAGTCATTAAATCATGTTTAATTTGGACTTCTCTGTGCTGCTCTTTGAGGTGGTGACCATAGACCTGCATTATATGACTGACAGACAAGAACGGTTTGACCTAAAAATATCAAAATTGAAACTACTGCGGAAACAAAGACACCTACATCTTGGATGCCCTTGAGGTAAGCTAAAACACACCAAAAATGTATTCCAAAGTGAACTATCCCTTTAACTCAACAAAAGCTTACTCACGGCTAACGCTGTATGAGGACAGTAAGACACAGTGTGCAACATCAAAAGCAGTGAGGGACTGCTGGCTCATAAGAGCGAACACACACACAAAAGCCCAACTATGTGCAAAGATAACTCGGCAGTAAATGCTACACGTCCAGTTGCTAAGCGAGTAAATGTCGCTCAACGGTTGGCTGATAACCAGCCAATCCCGCTCCTGCTTCCAGACGAGTGTTACCAGTCAGACCTGGACGAATGTTTCAGAGACGCAACACTGTAACAGTGAGAAGATGTTTAGGAGATGTGCCAGCCCTCATGACTGAGCTCTCATTACGAGTCTTGATCGTAATGGTTACATAAACTGGTAGATTTGAGATTTCATGAGAAATGGCTTCACTCCACTGTGTTCAGCTCGAGTGGCGGAGTACAATATTGGTGAACTGTAGAAGTTTCCAGCCGAAACCGTGTGCCGTTTGCTCCTCTGTCCTGAGTTAGAGGACATCAGCTGTGAACATGCCCACACAGATTCAGAGACTAATGCAGAGAGAGAGATCTGTGCGGCCTCGTCCACGTCCCTTGTGAAAAGAAGTGTATTGAATGTGTATTCAAATCTTGCATATTTTAAAATGCTGTACTTGCAGATAATATAATATTGCTGAAATAAAGACCTCTTAAAGGACTGCACTTGTATCTACGTTTTATCATTATGATTACGTCTAAAAAATATTTTGTCATGCTTTAAAGAACTACACTTAATTTGATTTGTCGACTTGATTGAGTTGAACTTTAACTGTAGTTTGTTATTCGATGTTACATTTAAAAGTTAATATATTTGAAATGTGCTGAATTGCATCTTTATAAATGTGTAATTACAAATATATTCATCGTCTGAACCCCTCCCCCAGCTCCCCCTGCGTTGGGATTTATGTATATCTATTTTTATTTCATTTCAATGAACATGCAATTAAGTGTCTGCGAATATTACATTCATTCAAGAATATACGGTAACACTTTACTTGAAGGGGTGTGCATAAGACTGACATGACACATGATATGAATATGAAGGAGGGTTTATGCATGTTTATGACAACTGTCATTAAGTGTCATTCGCTCAATTAGGACATTTTTAATGCAAATATGACATTGTTTGAGATGTCTTTGTTATGACAACTTGACATTACCAAGACAACATAAATTGTCATAAATGTGTCATAAACATGACATAGCAGATTAATGATCAAACTTAACAAACCAGTTTTAAAATGTCATGTGGTTTGTGTTGACATTGGCTGTCATGAGGCCATTATAACATTTTAATGACAAATTCAATGTGTACCACTGTAAAATATTCATAACACAGTTATAATGCCTCATGACAGCCAATGTCAACACCAGCCGCCTGACAGTTTAATGTAATGTTAACCCATAAAGCTAAGTGCTTTCTTGAGTTTGATCATTAATCTGCTATGTCATGTTTATGACATATTTATGACAGGTTTTGTTGTCTTCGTAATGTCAAGTTGTCATAACAAAGACATCTAAAACAATGTCATATTTGCATTAAAAATATCCTAATTGAGTGAATGACACTTAATGAGAGTTGTCATAAACATGCATAAACCCTCCTTCATATTAATATCATGTGTCATGTCAGTCTTATGCACACCCCTTCAAGTAAAGTGTTACCGTATATTCTTTTAAACTACAGGTATATTATCTCTGTAATAAGTACTCTTTTCCAAAGTATGCTACAGTGTACTTCCTCAACTCCAGGGACCCGCAGAGCACAGAGAGCATCATGGGAGGAAGTGTGGTGGTCTGCTAAGATGATGAGAAAGACAAAGCCCATGACGGAGAGCCATCTCTGGTTTAAAATCAAGTCCTGGTTCTCCGTTTCAAAGCCAAACCAAAAATATAGAGTGTGGCCGAGACAGACGTTCCCTTTTCCACGAGCCACCGCAGCGATCATGCAACACGCATTCAGGCCATTCTATAATTAAGCACACACGAGGAATACAGATCGAGCGTGCAGCGAGGGGGTTGTTCAGAGCCGAGACATTGACCGTCGCGTGTGAACGAAATCACCAAAACAGACGCCATTGATCTGGAGCGGGGAGATGACCTGCGACCTCCACTTATGCTCAGGTCCCTCGGCTCTTCCCACCAGTGCCGTCACGTCAACTACTGTGCAAATAAAACTGCTAAACATCATTTCTGGAAATCGAAATAAAGCTAATATGGGCCTAAATATTAAATGAAAAATTAAACATAACCAAAAGTTAGAAATGTTGCCTTGGCAATTAACTGAAATGGCTAAAACTTACACTCAAATTGAAAAATGTACTACATATTAATGGTATATAATAGTACTAAAGTGACACTGTTTCCTACAAGATCAGTGTAGAGAAAAGACAATTGTGTGCATTTTTTTTTTAAATTCTTGTTCAAGTCCTGATTAAAGGTGAACTAAGTAACTTTTTTACCTTAACCGAACAGCTTTGGAGTCATTGTAATATTTATATTACTGATTTCGTGTTGAATGGTGGTCGTCTCGCACCCCCCTGGTGCCTGTGAGCCGCAAAACCACCCTTGCAACTTTGGGACGGCGAGCCGCCGGCCTGAGTGTTAGGAAGTATCGTGTGATATCAGGTCTCGCGAGGTAACGAATTGCTTTACGGCAAAAAACAGATCTGAAAAAATTCTGATAAAATGAGCATCAAACAGAAATAACCCGGCGCCGTATACATGTGGTGTTCGAGGCGCACATACAATGAATACAGACTGCCGACAGTTAAACAGGGCGCGCGCAGCTCTTAAAGGGGCCATACCTTATTTCCACTCGTTACAGCGTCCATCCTACTGAACAGGTACCGGTGTACAGGGGGAGGGGATCCGGCCGTGAGTGCTGCGTGAGTGCTATTCACGACAGTACAAGTACTCCACAGCGACTCTAGGGGTCACTGTTTGACAAAAACGGAATTCCTGCTGCTTTAATTCACTCAAATCTTTTGATATGTTTTTTTTTTCATTCAAATGTCAATGTCACCGTTATGTAGGGCTGGGGTAAACGATTATTAATTAAACGATTAGTCTGTCGATTATTTTATCGATTAGTCGACTAATCTAACGACTAATTGAACGATTCTTTTTTGTAACATGGAAATTGCAGGAGTGCACATTCAATGCACAACAATTTTGATCTGGTTCTTACAGAGTATCTACACTGTAAAATGTTTGGTAGGCTACTCAAATGAGCCCTATCACACTTGGATGTGGTGCTCATTTTAATGTTTTCAGTGCTCATAAAAAACATCCGGACTGATTTTTCGGTTTTGTTGACGGGGGTGGGGTCTACATGCGCTTCATAAGGCACACACGCACATTTGCACACACACGCGCAAGGTCTCTCGCTCTCTCCCTCGCTGCCGCGCGCTACACGGTTTGGAGCTCGCGAGCTCTAGATTCCGGGAGATTTTAACTAATTTGCGGTCATCAGGGAGCCGCTATCACTATAAGGGAGACTTGGGATGTCAACTCCATTTGACAAAGAGCGCAAATAACGACACCTTTACGTTTGGGACTAAATTTGAAGTATTCCCATGCCTTTGATGATTTAGTGCGAGCTGGGGTTTTTTAGGACTTTTTCTTTTGTTGGGACATTTGCATGGCTTTGTTGTGAATTCTGTGAAGAGGTTGCTGTTTCGTCCTCGATTCTGCAATGTTTCGGTCTCCCACGTGTGTGTGGCGAGCTGTGCCGCCGGGAACGGTGCAAAAAAATAAATACATAAATAAATAAAGAAGCGTCGACAAAAAAATATGACGTCGACGAATTTTTGACGTCGAAGCGTCGACGTCATCGACGCGCCGCTACAGGCCTACCGTTATGTTCAGCTTGTCTTAGCTATGGACTTTTAGTTTGTTTTCATTCGCATCATGTGTTCCCTTGTTTGATTTTCCCGCCACTCCTTTGTTTCTATGGTTACTGTTATTGCCCTGCCCTGCCTGTCTGATTATTATTTGTATAATTATCATCCGTGACAGTCAAGATACATCAAGCCAGGACACAGAATAATGTTAATAACATTCGGTGAAAAACATGAATGAGATTTTAGAGCAATGTCGGATAGTAAGCTTTTTTTTTTTATAACAATAAATATTTCAGTCTGTTTCTCACACAGAGCTATTATATGACTGCAGAATTCAAGACACAAGACGCATAGACAATTTTTATGATAGATTTATGGTGATTTTTGGATCTCAACAGCTCCAGTCTCAATTCACTTTAATTTTACTGAAGCAAGCAGTGTGAACATTCTGCTAACTATCCTCTTTTTGACTAACACAGAAGAAAGAAAATCACATAAGTTTAGAATGACATGAATATCTAGTTCAAATTATGAAATGCAGGCCTTTACATGCAATCTGCAAGCAATCACATCATCACTGCATGACACGAGCTGATTGGTCTCTGCTGATCCTGCAGCCAATCAGATCGCTTGCTCAGCATTTGAATAGTCTGGTTCAGTGTTTGCTGGAGGCTAGTCGTCCGTCCAAAATCGCATACTCTCTTGAGTAGGTACTACTTATTTTAAATAAAACTGCAAAAAAAGTATGTTCTATATATGAAGTGGATAAAAAAAAACCTTTCACCAAAGTTACACATGAATTTTGAACAATACCCGTTCTTGTCTTTTGATGAACTTTTTTGATCCACTTCAAATGTTGACTACTGTACTGTACTCCCTAAAAAATGCTGGGTTGTTTCAACCCAAATTTGGGTCAAATAATTTAAAATAAAATAAAAATATTCTTTTTTAACCCAACATTTGGGTTTGTCCATTTTTGACCCAAATTTGGGTTGAAACAACCCAGCATTCAGCATATGGAAAGAGATATCATGCCTGGATATATGGGCAGTTGCTAGCCACCCTAAACCAAGCAACAAGAGGACACACACCACATAATTGAGAGTCTGAGGCAGTTTGAACCCTGCACTTAGTTTTTAGTTTTACAGTGTGGATAACTCCTCTTCCCCATCGAGACACACACACACACACTGTTTCCATTAGCTCAGATATCCTTGACAGAACTGAAACCATTGATGTATTTCAGATCATTCCAGACCGCAGTCGGACTCAGAGTCTCGCGAAGCTCGGAGAGATCGGACACGTGACACGCGTGAGGGCTTTATAACCTAGACATGCACTGTGAGTGAAACAGTTGATAAGAGCGAGCTGTTTACCTTGTATCTGGGGTATGTAGGGCGCCAATAATTTCCCTCTTTTCTTTTCATAGCCTTTCTGTGTGATGTCACCTACAGAGAGAGAGAGAGAGAGAGAGACAAAGGGATTGTGATGAATCATGTATTCTGTGTTTGTAAAGCTGGCATCACATTGCTCAGAGTCAGCCCACAGTCCTGGCACAGCGGGGCACGAGAGCGTCCAGCGATCCCGTCAACACACAGCTAACGCTTGGCCTGCACACACATCCATTCCTGGGATTAACACACACACATATCACTGAGGCCTCCAGTGCTCAACGCGTAACTTTCCTTGTGCTAAAGAAACATCTTCCTGGTCAGATCATCATATTAGAGTGATTTCTGAAGGATCACTGCAGCTTTGATCACAGGAATAAATTACACTTTACTATATTTTCACATAGAAAACTAATAATAATAATAATATTTATGTTTGTACTGCATTTAGTACAAATAAAAACATGGTCAAATCTGAGCGACACTAATGTTTTGAATGGTGGTCTATTCTACAGAAGAGACTTAGGAAACATGTACTAATCTAAAACAAACCTAAAAACATGACATTTAATGCACTGCGCAAGTCAGTTGCAGCAGATGTTGAATAAATCAGCTGAGATTTATGGAATTTTTACTCCAAACTTCATAAATACTTATTGAAATCCAAGTCCTCTGACACAGTTGGAGTGGTTTTCCTCCTGCTGATATTGCTGACGGCCGTCTGGCCTCGCAAACACACGCTTAATAACAGGCTGTCCGGCACACATGCTATTTTATAAACTAATGGAGAGCTTTCCCACCAGTAATGCCACCACACACACCGCCACACACTGGCACACGCTGGCACACTTCATTCACTCTTCAATCACACCAATGAGGAATCAAAACACATAAAGCTGAAAACAGCAATACTGAGTCTTTCTTCTGGTAGACGGACTGATAAAAGCAGGAGAGACGCCTGACAGTTCCTATAGCAAGTGATCCGCTGGGATTATTGACACCAAACACATTATGATGATAAAACAGGCCAAACAACCAACCAATCAGGTCGCAGTGACTGGATCATAGTATTATGACAGTGAGAAAATTCACGGATCGACAGAAATCAGAAATTACTATTCTGGCCGATACCAATAAATGTTGATGTGTTTGTGTGTGTGTGTGTGTGTGTGTGTCTGTGTGTTAACTGATAAATGGCTGATTTGTCTAAATAAATTAAAAATAAAACAACTAACAATAAAAGTAACATCAATCAACTGATAAAGATATATAAAATAATGATAAACGTCTAATATTAAAACTTTATGCTGTGAAAGTAAATTAAAAATGAACACTAAAAAAACGATACGCTTAAAAAATGTTCATCTTAAAGCCGATAACCGATAAATGAAAGCCGTGAGGACTGAAAAGTAAGTTGGGTGCTGGGAAACGTGTGACACTGGGAATGCCGAAGCCTTGTGTCGGGATGCTTATTCCCATGTTATCCTGCATCACCCTGCTTCACTGCAAGATCCCAGCATCTAAAGAAGCTTTTCTCTTCTAACAAAAGCCATATTGATTCAGCGTGGAGGCCACGGCCCTGCTGACTGACACCACTAAAGAAAAGAGAGACTCCCAAACACATTCCCCTCCTCGAGCCTTTCCCAGCCGCCCGGAGAGGAGGAGGAAAGCCTCGGAAACACAGGAGGGGGGCGCTGGGAAAACATCACACTTCAACAGCTGGGTCACCAATGCACACGTCTAACCTGCCCTTCCCAACAGCCAGCACTGTCCCGTACAGATACGGCGGAGCACTGTCCCGTACAGATACGGCGGAGCACTGTCCCTTACAGATACGGCGGAGCACTGTCTCGTACAGATACGGCGGAGCACTGTCCCGTACAGATACGGCGGAGCACTGTCCCGTACAGATACGGCGGAGCACTGTCCCGTACAGATACGGCGGAGCACTGTCCCGTACAGATACGGCGGAGCACTGTCCCGTACAGATACGGCGGAGCACTGTCCCGTACAGATATGGCGGAGCACTGTCCCGTACAGATACGGCGGAGCACTGTCCCGTACAGATACGGCGGAGCACTGTCCCGTACAGATACGGCGGAGCACTGTCCCGTACAGATACGGCAGAGCACTGTCCCGTACAGATACGGCGGAGCACTGTCCCGTACAGATACAGCGGAGCACTGTCCCGTACAGATACGGCGGAGCACTGTCCCGTACAGATACGGCGGAGCACTGTCCCGTACAGATACGGCGGAGCACTGTCCAGTACAGATACGGCAGAGCACTGTCCCGTACAGATACGGCAGAGCACTGTCCCGTACAGATACGCCGGAGCTCTGTCCCGTACAGATACGGCGGAGCACTGTCCAGTACAGATACGGCAGAGCACTGTCCAGTACAGATATGGCGGAGCACTGTCCCGTACAGATACGGCGGAGCACTGTCCAGTGCAGATACGGCGGAGCACTGTCCCGTACAGATATGGCAGAGCACTGTCCCGTACAGATACGGCGGAGCACTGTCCAGTACAGATACGGCAGAGCACTGTCCCGTACAGATACGGCAGAGCACTGTCCCGTACAGATACGGCGGAGCACTGTCCCGTACAGATACGGCGGAGCACTGTCCCGTACAGATACGGCAGAGCACTGTCCAGTACAGATACGGCAGAGCACTGTCCCGTACAGATACGGCGGAGCACTGTCCAGTACAGATCAGGCAGAGCACTGTCCCGTACAGATACGGCAGAGCACTGTCCCGTACAGATACGGCAGAGCACTGTCCCGTACAGATACGGCAGAGCACTGTCCAGTACAGATACGGCGGAGCACTGTCCCGTACAGATACGGCGGAGCACTGTCCAGTACAGATCAGGCAGAGCACTGTCCCGTACAGATACGGCGGAGCACTGTCCCGTACAGATACGGCAGAGCACTGTCCCGTACAGATACGGCAGAGCACTGTCCCGTACAGATACGGCAGAGCACTGTCCAGTACAGATCAGGCAGAGCACTGTCCCGTACAGATACGGCAGAGCACTGTCCAGTACAGATACGGCGGAGCACTGTCCCGTATAGATCAGGCAGAGCACTGTCCCGTACAGATACGGCAGAGCACTGTCCAGTACAGATACGGCGGAGCACTGTCCAGTACAGATACGGCAGAGCACTGTCACGTACAGATCAGGCAGAGCACTGTCCAGTACAGATCAGGCAGAGCACTGTCCCGTACAGATACGGCGGAGCACTGTCCCGTACAGATACGGCGGAGCACTGTCCCGTACAGATACGGCGGAGCACTGTCCCGTACAGATCCGGCGGAGCACTGTCCCGTACAGATCCGGCGGAGCACTGTCCCGTACAGATACGGCGGAGCACTGTCCCGTACAGATCCGGCGGAGCACTGTCCCGTACAGATCCGGCGGAGCACTGTCCAGTACAGATACAGTAAAGCACTGTCCCATACAGATACGGCAGAGCACTGTCCCGTACAGATACGGCGGAGCACTGTCCCGTACAGATACGGCGGAGCACTGTCCCGTACAGATACGGCGGAGCACTGTCCCGTACAGATACGGCGGAGCACTGTCCCGTACAGATACGGCAGAGCACTGTCCCGTACAGATACGGCAGAGCACTGTCCCGTACAGATACGGCGGAGCACTGTCCCGTACAGATACGGCGGAGCACTGTCCCGTACAGATCCGGCGGAGGACTGTCCCGTACAGATCCGGCGGAGCACTGTCCAGTACAGATACAGTAAAGCACTGTCCCGTACAGATACGGCAGAGCACTGTCCCGTACAGATACGGCGGAGCACTGTCCAGTAGAGATACGGCAGAGCACTGTCCAGTACAGATACGGCAGAGCACTGTCCCGTACAGATACGGCGGAGCACTGTCCAGTACAGATCAGGCAGAGCACTGTCCCGTACAGATACGGCAGAGCACTGTCCAGTACAGATACGGCAGAGCACTGTCCCGTACAGATACGGCAGAGCACTGTCCCGTACAGAGCACTGTCCCGTACAGATACGGCGGAGCACTGTCCCGTACAGATACGGCGGAGCACTGTCCCGTACAGATACGGCGGAGCACTGTCCCGTACAGATCCGGCGGAGCACTGTCCCGTACAGATACGGCGGAGCACTGTCCCGTACAGATCCGGCGGAGCACTGTCCCGTACAGATCCGGCGGAGCACTGTCCAGTACAGATACAGTAAAGCACTGTCCCGTACAGATACGGCAGAGCACTGTCCCGTACAGATACGGCGGAGCACTGTCCCGTACAGATACGGCGGAGCACTGTCCCGTACAGATACGGCGGAGCACTGTCCCGTACATATACGGCGGAGCACTGTCCCGTACAGATACGGCAGAGCACTGTCCCGTACAGATACGGCGGAGCACTGTCCCGTACAGATACGGCGGAGCACTGTCCCGTACAGATACGGCGGAGCACTGTCCCGTACAGATACGGCGGAGCACTGTCCCGTACAGATACGGCGGAGCACTGTCCCGTACAGATACGGTAAAGCACTGTCCCGTACAGATACGGCGGAGCACTGTCCCGTACAGATACGGCGGAGCACTGTCCCGTACAGATACGGCGGAGCACTGTCCCGTACAGATACGGCGGAGCACTGTCCAGTAGAGATACGGCGGAGCACTGTCCCGTACAGATACGGCGGAGCACTGTCCCGTACAGATACGGCGGAGCACTGTCCCGTACAGATACGGCGGAGCACTGTCCCGTACAGATACGGCGGAGCACTGTCCCGTACAGATACGGCAGAGCACTGTCCCGTACAGATACGGCGGAGCACTGTCCCGTACAGATACGGCGGAGCACTGTCCCGTACAGATACGGCGGAGCACTGTCCCGTACAGATACGGCAGAGCACTGTCCAGTACAGATACGGCAGAGCACTGTCCCGTACAGATACGGCGGAGCACTGTCCAGTACAGATCAGGCAGAGCACTGTCCCGTACAGATACGGCAGAGCACTGTCCAGTACAGATACGGCGGAGCACTGTTCCGTACTGTCCCGTACAGATACGGCGGAGCACTGTCCCGTACAGATACGGCGGAGCACTGTCCCGTACAAATACGGCAGAGCACTGTCCCGTACAGATACGGCGGAGCACTGTCCCGTACAGATACGGCAAAGCACTGTCCCGTACAGATACGGCAGAGCACTGTCCCGTACAGATACGGCGGAGCACTGTCCCGTACAGATACGGCGGAGCACTGTCCAGTACAGATACGGCGGAGCACTGTCCCGTACAGATACGGCGGAGCACTGTCCCGTACAGATACGGCGGAGCACTGTCCCGTACAGATACGGTAAAGCACTGTCCCGTACAGATACGGCAGAGCACTGTCCCGTACAGATACGGCAGAGCACTGTCCCGTACAGATACGGCGGAGCACTGTCCCGTACAGATACGGCGGAGCACTGTCCCGTACAGATACGGCGGAGCACTGTCCCGTACTGTCCCGTACAGATACGGCGGAGCACTGTCCCGTACAGATACGGCGGAGCACTGTCCCGTACAAATACGGCAGAGCACTGTCCCGTACAGATACGGCGGAGCACTGTCCCGTACAGATACGGCAAAGCACTGTCCCGTACAGATACGGCAGAGCACTGTCCCGTACAGATACGGCGGAGCACTGTCCCGTACAGATACGGCGGAGCACTGTCCCGTACAGATCCGGCGGAGGACTGTCCCGTACAGATCCGGCGGAGCACTGTCCAGTACAGATACGGCGGAGCACTGTCCCGTACAGATACGGCGGAGCACTGTCCCGTACAGATACGGCGGAGCACTGTCCAGTACAGATACGGCGGAGCACTGTCCCGTACAGATACGGCGGAGCACTGTCCCGTACAGATACGGCGGAGCACTGTCCCGTACAGATACGGCGGAGCCGACGCCGACGGCTGGAGATCAGGGATGCAGCGATATCAACATTTCGACCGATACCGATAACCGATAATTCTTTATATCTGAAAGCCGATAACCGATATATTGGCCGATAAATCTAAATCCAAATTTTTATATATTAGTTATTTTGAGAGCCTGATTACAAAAACAAAAAAGTCTCATCATTAAAAGCCACGTCCCAAACACACAATTATAATGATGTTCTGTATGACTGTATGTAGCCGATATGACAGACGCGCTGCACATGTTGCACTAACTGTATTGAGTGATTTCAATCATATTTCAAGCAACTCAAAACCATCATGTTGAACAGAGTCTCAGCTGAAGGAAATAATGCTTTATTTATCGGCTTTATACATCGGTCAAATCTTCTTATCGGGCCGATTACGATAACAACAGAAACGAACATTTATCGGCCGATACCGATATGGTGGATCGTACATCACTAGAGGCACGGCTCGTCTGCGAGCTCACCAACGAGGTGTGATCGTCACACAGACACACACAGTTCAGTGTGTGGAGTGTGTGTGAGTGTGTGTGAGTCACCAGCAGGAGTTGAGAGCTCTACTGTCTCCAGGATCATGAACACAATGCATTACTGTAGCAGAGATCGGGCAGCTGACCTGACGCATGCATTATCTGCTCACACACACACACAATAGAGGGCTATTCTCCTGAACACACACACACACTCTGTTACAAGACACCGTCGCTCATCCAGGACATGTACAGAACGCAGGGTCGCACTTTATACTAGATTAAGGCCTTACCTAATGTGTCCTTATACATTTGATACACACTAAATATGTACATGTCAGTGGATTGTAAAGTACTTGCATTTAACCGGCATGTGTTGTTACACTGTTACCCCAAACTGTAACCCCTAATCCTAACCCAACTCTTACTAATAACCCAACCATAACTCAAACTCCTTCAAATCTGGGAATATGGTGGTTGTGGGTATTTAATGTTAGTATATAGTTGTTAAGGCCACTTGAATATAGAGCGGTATTCATAGTGTATGTAGTGTAGTCTATACTAAAAATGCACCGATATTAAAATTCTGGGAGATAATGATAAGTCTTTTTGCAATAAATGTCTGATTTAAAAAATATACTACTTTTGTCTAAATAAATTAAACATAAAACACTAAAAACTAAAATCAATCAACTAAAATTATCGATACCGATAAACCGATTTTATTTTCAAGTAAAGGCAGATAACTGATAAATGGCTGATATTAAAATGATATTTTGTCTAAATAAATTAAAAATAAAACACTAAAAACTAAAAATCTATCAGCCAATATAATATATATATATATATATAATATAATTACATAAGACAATATTCTTTTTAATGTCATGGCTAATAACCGATAAATGGATGATGGCCATATTTTACAATATTTAATCTAAATAAAAAAATAGGATCAAATGCTACAAGTGAATTTAGTCATCACAACATTCAAATGAATCTGTGTATTCGGGAGATCTGTGTAACGGCGGACACGTCCCCAATGGAGATTTCGGACATTTTAAAGTGGGATTGGAAGTGAATCAGTGCGAGATGTTCTTCACGCTTCGCTATACTGACAACGGGACGCTTTTATTGTCTGCAAAATAACCCAGAATCACTGGCCATTGGCCACACCCTTCTCTGGACCACTACCATTACTATCAAAATGTTTAATTTATTAATCAATAGAGATGCTAAGAGGAACAATGAGGAGATGTGACTAATGCCCAGCCTCACAGCAAGAGCTTTATATGATGCTGTGGTTCAGATAAAGGTCAATGAGGGGACGGTGTTACTGACGGGGATCAGGTGCTCGTCCCTTCCACATCAAACCAGAACAACTGGCCATTAGCTGCTGATGACACACACACACACACACTTATCTCTGCCGAACTGGGCAGATTCTGACTTCAAACATGAACCTGCAGGGTAAACTGGAGCGGCACCAACCGATCAATCACAGAGTATTATTGGTTCATGTCTGAAACTCAATGCGAAATGACATTCACAACCACAAAACATGATGCATTAGTGAGTGAAACAAGATATTCAAAGAAAAATAATGATTATACATTAATCACATGACATGTGATCAAAGAATGCTTGTACAAATGAAGTAAAAAGACGGAAGAAACGTAAAAAAAAAAAAAAAAAAAAAACTCCAATTGTGCTAGTATCGGCCAGGTTAGCATAAAGAGAACGTATCATGTAGGTAATATACTTTAGAAGTGTGTACTTAAGTGCGGACTGAATGTTATGTTTTCAGACACTTCACTGCATGTTAATCGCAGTAAAATGGAAATGTATTATTGTGCACTTTTGTGTACTTCAGTGTGTTAAGAAACCGTCATGAAAGTGCACTTAACTGGCCTTTCATTCCCTTCATATTAGATTATCTACAAGTGGCTTTTAAAAATATACACCGGCCCGCCGTTGGGCCCACAGCTATTACATATTTAAAACAGTAATATCCTATACTAAACCTGAACTAATATTGACAAACTATATAGCATTTGAAAGCTTACAATCTGTAGTTTTCATATTTGGTGATTGATTTTCAAATAAATTACAAAAGAGCCGTAATCTATCATTTGGCAACAAGAATATTTTCATACTCCTAAGGCGTGTTCAGACCTTTATTTTGAAATAGTGATGAACATGAAAAATCATGTAAGAAGGGTAGAAACCTCAGTTTGTTTTCATGCCAAGAGTTCAAAAGATAGCATCCATTAAATTTTTTTTGAAAAAAAGGTCTGAAAATGTTTTAAATATAAAGAAAAAATTATAGATCCACCATTTGTGATGCGGCGGCGAGCTATAACGCACATGCGTGTTATTTTTATGTGATTATTGAGGTTGAATTCATTTCAAAATCTGCCAAACTTACCCTACTACTTCTGAATAGGATGTCTACTTCATAAATTGTATGAAAATTGTGGAAATAATGGTTCAGATCACACAGATCACATTTGGAGATGGCGGCGCCCTTATATGGGCAGTAATGGAGTCTGGCTGTGCCCTAGTGGAAGCGTTCGGTACTGCGCCCAAACACACTCTCACTGAAAGCTCATTTTTTGAGATATCAACCGAAAATTTGATATAAAATATGAATCATTACGTTTCACTTTCTTCATTTATTTAACTTCTACAAAAATCTGCCAAATGTCTTCTTTAAAACAAGACCAATCTTACGTCTATATTCCAAAGCATTCTTGAATTACAACCATTTAAGTTCGGATTGTGCATTTTCATGTTTATTCAAAAAAGGAGGTGCGACACTTAAGAGGTTAAGATTTGAAGTACACTACAGTACCTCCAATGAATCAAAGGCCCAGATTAAATCTTTTTTTTTTCTCTCAGTGCTAAATCTGTGGGGAAATCTGCAGAACTCTGCATAAAGCCTCATTAAACTAGTCGATTTCTTCTCCAGAGTTCCTGCGGGCACAGACTGCATGCCGGCCCAGAAACAGGGCTAAATCATCCCTATACCGTACATCCAACCCAAGACTGCCTCGATCGACTCTTTCTCTTCCACCACCATCATCATCATCATCATCATCGCTGTCTAGTGTCCATCACTCACTCTTTCAGATGTTCCTCTCAGTCGTGCCTCTCCGTCTCCATTATGTGTTCACCGCACACCAGACGTGTATTTATGGTCATTCCAGTCACAGACTGACCCAGATTTCTGTCCCGTCGAGTCATTTCTCGTTCCAGTGAGAGACTCTCATTTACAGGTGCCGCTCCATCTAGTCCCGGCGACACATGCGATGAGGAGCCCCATCCTTCAGGTCACAGTAATCGACAGATAACAGCAAGATTAATGTCACAGGGCAATAACTTCCCATTCACAGTGGTTCGAGAACACACGTGGAAGCATCGTCTATTCAAGACTGCTTTTAGATGTTAAAATACTCTCTCCTATTTAAGTTTAAAGCTTAAAGACGAGACTTTTGCTCTGAATGTTGCGGAAACCTGTTTGACACTATAATTATTGTTTATATAATTGTATAATCTGGATGGGATTCAGAACGACGATCTAACCACAGATGGAGTAGATCGAGTCCATCAACACCCCAAAGCTTCAGTCCGCAAACTAGCGGAAACCTTCCCGTCTCTCTCTTGAATCCCACACTGAAGTGACTTAAACTGCAGTTCATCGACTGGCCACTAGAGGCCGGCTGCAGAAGAGACTCAATCCCATAGACCTCCATGTTAAAATGCCCAACTTTACAGCAGAACAAAACATGTTTACAGCCTGGTGCAAAAAGTGGTTTTGGTCTATATCGCTAATTTTGCCCTTCATGACGACTGTGAGGAGGGTGAAGTTTGTAATAACTCATCCGTTTAAATTATATTAAGCCTTAAAGTTGTGCATAATTAAGGGCGTGGCTTCTTGATTGACAGCTGGATTTCCGCTGATGTCACTGCTAGCCGTTTGTCTGTTGTTAGCATCACGTCACCTCAGCTAATCCGCCTCGCTGCACATTTACGGTTATCCGGGAGTGACGCGCGGCCAAGATGGCGACGGCCGGCTCCGCCCACTTTGTATTTCATATTTTGAAATACAAAGTGGGAAACACAATTTCAAAACATTCATATTTTTTTTAATGGCGTGCACGGGCGGAGTGGCAATCGGGTGAGTCGGGACTTTTACCGGTGGTTCGGTAGTGTTTCGAGGCTGCGAGGGCCGGTCTGATAAATAGTTACATTGCAAGTTCTTGCCGCCCGCTGGTCAAACTGTGCAGCCTCTCTGCTCAACCCGTGAATAAATGCATCGATCCGCAGATCTTATGTTTGAGTTCTGTAGATCTTTTGCCAAGCTTTTCAGAGGTTACGGGTTCTAAACCGCACTCGTATAGTTTTTTCTCTCTCTCATCAAAACTGATTTCACCGGAGTCTCCACAGCGGCGATAGGTTGAAGCGCGCGTCCGAGTGAAGACTGCGCGAGCCACAGAGAACACTGTATCCATGACACTGATAGCAGCGGACACGAGCGCTCAGCTTGATTTCAAAAACAACAGATCTCTTATTTAATAGCGAACTAATGAATGCTCTGCTAGTTAACTGGAGATACCCGCAAATTACGCCTATGAACGACTTCACTGGATCTAAACAAATCAATCTAACCATAGATGTTACCAGTAGCGGTGGCTTTTTAAAATAATTTCGCAAGGGTTCTATGACATTAGTATATATTTAGGAAGTTCAATGTGCCCAGTCGAGTTCACATTTCAACAGTCAGCCTGGTAGCTGAAGTAGTCCTTAAACCACATGGTTTGATCTGACTACAGCACTTTAAAGCTAAATGTAAAAGCTTTTTATTTAAGCTTTATTTTAAACTTGAATTAAATGTATTTGAAAGCTGGCCAAAGCTTGGCACTTTGCACTTTTTAGTTGCAAAAGTTTTTATTTTTGTATGAAAACATATAAAGTAATATCAAACTACATTTAATTTGTTGTGGGGGTTTTTTTCTTTTAAATTGTGTCTACTGCAATCAATCACACGGAAAAAGTAAACTACATTTATATACTGCGAATCGTTTTTTGAATCGAGAATCGATTTTGAATCGAATCTTGAGACAAAAAATCGGTATCGAATCGAATCGTGACATTTTCTGAATCGTGCACCCCTAATAGTTATACAGTCTATGGTCGCAAATGACAGAAATATCATCAATGGCGGGGAAAGGGTTAATCGTGACATTTACTAGCATTTTCTGAGTGAAATTTCAAATTTCAAAAACCAACTTTCAACAACAAAAAATAGTAAACGTCTAGTAAGAAGATTCTTTAAATACAAGAGCATCTCATATCACTGCTCATGTATAATTATCATATGTTTACGCTTCTGAGGAAATCCCGAAAGCTGTGTTTAATCCACAACAAGAACACGCGGCTTTCAAAGACGTGACACACACACACACACACACGAACACAAACACACAAACCCCCTCAGGTGCACATGTTTCCGACAGGTCACACGGGTTTCTGAAAGCCCCTGTCCCGCTGTCCCTGAGAGCCGGACCCCTGGGAACCATTAGCCAGCGTTTAGGCATGATCCATCACTATCAGTCCAATCACATCCAGAACCAGAGACAAATCTCCAGCGTAAGAGCCAGAAGACAGAACCAGCCAGGATCTGGTCATAATGACTCACTCTAAAACATGCAGGGTTATTTTAACCCAAGTTTGGGTCAAATATGGACAAACACAACCGTTGGGTTAAAAAGGTGATTTAAAAATGTAACCCAACAGCTGGGTTTGTCCATATTTGACCCAGATTTGGGTTGAAACGACCCAGTGTTTTAGAGTGTACAGTAAACGAATGATGCAGCAAGAGCTCGATGTTAAAGAGTGTTCTGGGTTCAGCTCTACCGACAGCATCTGAGACATTCATAACCACTGTACGCCTGCCGGCAGCAGATTACAACATTTTATTCATTTGTTTATTTTTACCAACTGAAGTATGAGTTGAAGTGGATGTCTGTTTACACTCTAAATCATGCAGGGTTGTTTTAACCCAAATTTGGGTCAAATATGGACAAAAGGGTTAGCCATAAAAAATGTAACCCAATGGCTGGGCTTGTCCATATTTGACGCAAAGTTGGGTTAAAACACCCCAGCATTTTTTAGAGTGTAGTAACATTATTTATAACAGAATATGTCTTTAAGGGGAGGTACTATAGATACATAGGCTACAATAAACCTTTGCAATATCAAATAATAAACCAAACCAATAAACAAGAATTCTCAAAATCTCAGACTCTTTCTCACCACCATCTCTCTCTCTCTCTCTCACACACACACACACACATACACACACTCTTTAACAGGAGAATCCCCAAACCCACTGAATCTTTGCATCACACCAGAATCCCCACGACACGAGATGAAAACAATACAGTAGGTGTGTGTGTGTGTGTGTGTGTGTGTGTGTGTGTGTGTAAAACAGCATCAGATACGGTTCTCCTCCAGACCATAATGAAGTGTGTGATGCCCACCGCGGGCTCTGCCAGCCTGCAGAAACACACACCCGACACAGCAGACACACACACAGCGGACACACACACACACTGATCACGGCTCTGCCAGCCTGCAGAAACACACACCCGACACACAGCAGACACACACACAGCGGACAAACACACACACACTGATCACGGCTCTGCCAGCCTGCAGAAACACACACCACACAGCGGGGACACACACACCACACAGCGGACACACACACCACACAGTGGGGACACACACACCACACAGCGGACACACACACCACACAGCGGGGACACACACACCACACAGCGGACACACACACACTGATCACGGTTTACTCGAACTGCTATGTGAGCCCCTGATCTCAGCTTCCCTCTACACTCGGTGTGTGTCTGCTTTATCTCTCTCTCTTCTGGCACAAAGTTGATCCCTGAATGAAACGTAACTGAGGACACACTCCAGTCTCAATCTATTGTCACAACAAGTTTCACTCAAAAATTGCACAATTAATTACAAGGTATAATAATATTTTCCTCTGACGATGCAATTCATCCACAAACAAAAAATCCTAAAACTGATGACATCTAAACTAGCATCACTGAATCAAGCTAAACCCATGCATTATACCAACAAAACTAATACTTATGCGTGAAGTCAAGTTAAAATACAAAGAAAACATAGAAATACAGTCTTTCTACTTCATCCAATGCTGAATGCTAAATCTGAGTAAACATTGTTTCAAAGTAAATCCTACACTTTGTTGCTCTTTAATGCAGCAACTGCAGTGTGTCTCAGCGTTTCCCAGTGTGTCCCAGTGTGTCCCAGTGTGTCCCAGTGTGTCTCAGCGTTTCCCAGTGTGTCCCAGCGTTTCCCAGTGTGTCCCAGCGTGTCCCAGTGTGTCCCAGAGTGTCCCAGTGTGTCCCAGAGTGTCCCAGTGTGTCCCAGTGTGTCCCAGCGTGTCCCAGTGTGTCCCAGAGTGTCCCAGTGTGTCTCAGCGTTTCCCAGTGTGTCCCAGTGTGTCCCAGTGTGTCCCAGCATGTCCCAGCGTGTCCCAGTGTGTCCCAGCGTTTCCCAGTGTGTCCCAGTGTGTCCCAGCGTGTCCCAGTGTGTCCCAGCGTGTCCCAGCGTGTTTCCCAGTGTGTCCCAGTGTGTCCCAACGTTTCCCAGTGTGTCCCAGTGTGTCCCAGCGTTTCCCAGTGTGTCCCAGCTTTTCCCAGTGTGTCCCAACGTTTTCCCAGTGTGTCCCAGCGTGTCCCAGCGTTTCCCAGTGTGTCCCAGCGTTTCCCAGTGTGTCCCAGCGTGTCCCAGTGTGTCCCAGCGTGTCCCAGTGTGTCCCAGTGTGTCCCAGTGTTTCCCAGTGTGTCCCAGTGTGTCCCAGCTTGTCCCAGCGTTTCCCAGTGTGTCCCAGTGTGTCCCAACGTTTCCCAGTGTGTCCCAGTGTGTCCCAACGTTTCCCAGTGTGTCCCAGTGTTTCCCAGCGTTTCCCAGTGTGTCCCAGTGTGTCCCAGTGTTTCCCAGTGTGTCCCAGCGTGTCCCAGTGTTTCCCAGTGTGTCCCAGCGTTTCCCAGTGTTTCCCAGTGTGTCCCAGCGTGTCCCAGTGTGTCCCAGTGTGTCTCAGCGTTTCCCAGTGTGTCCCAGTGTGTCTCAGCGTTTCCCAGTGTGTCCCAGCGTTTCCCAGTGTGTCCCAGTGTGTCCCAGCGTTTCCCAGTGTGTCCCAGCGTGTCCCAGTGTGTCCCAGTGTGTCCCAGCGTTTCCCAGTGTGTCCCAGCGTGTCCCAGTGTGTCCCAGCGTTTCCCAGTGTGTCCCAGCGTTTCCCAGTGTGTCCCAGCGTGTCCCAGTGTGTCCCAGCGTTTCCCAGTGTGTCCCAGCGTTTCCCAGTGTGTCCCAGCGTTTCCCAGTGTGTCCCAGCGTTTCCCAGTGTGTCCCAGTGTTTCCCAGTGTGTCCCAGTGTGTCCCAGCGTTTCCCAGTGTTTCCCAGTTTGCCATGATCCCTCACTCACCGCTGGATCAGCTCAGGTGTGAAACACTCATCCGGTCCGGCTCTCTGAAGCTCACAGTCCCAGCGCTCGGATCTGTGTGTCCCACTGACGCTGAGCTCATCTAAACCACAGTGAGTGCAGACGGGCCAGCGGAGAGAGAGAGAGAGAGAGAGAGAGAGAGAGAGAGAGAGAGAGAGAGCTGAAGTCAGCCGCCCGAGAGAAGAGTGCAAACCTCTGCTGTCTCTCTCTCACACACACACACTGCCTCCCGTCTGTCCTCCTCCCCCAAACCTCAGCCCTATCTCTCTCTCTCTCTCTCTCTCTCTCTCTCTCTCTCTCTCTCTCTCTCTCTCTCTCTCTCTCTCTCTCTCACACACACACTTCCTCCAGTCTGTCCTCCTCCCCCAAACCTCAGCCCTATCTCTCTCTCTCTCTCTCTCTCTCTCTCTCATACACACACACTTCCTCCAGTCTGTCCTCCTCCCCAAACCTCAGCCCCCTCTCTCTCTCTCTCTCTCTCTCTCTCTCTCTCTCTCTCTCTCTCTCTCTCTCTCTAACACACACACACACACACACACACACACTCACCCTCTCTCTCTCATCCCGAGCCCAGCCGGTCTGAAGGATTAGGAAACACTAAACCCCCACCGTTCTTCACACTCACACAGATCAAGCTTCTTCACGCCACCTATCAGGAATCTCCAATGTTTGCATCATAGAGCTCAATATGGCTTAAACGAGATATTAAAGATTCTTTACAGCAATAGTTCATCCGAAATTAACAATGGCCGACCTCACGTCATGAAAACCTAACTTTCAGAAATGAGAAACAAAAGTCTGATAAACTTATAATGTAAATAAATCTGTAGAATTTCCAAGCTGATCGTTACCATATAATGAATGTGTTTTTTAATTGCTGTTAAGGTGAAAAATTAGATAAAACACCACAATATATTTTTCTCATGTTGTTCTCTGATATTTTATTCAGTTTTTTTGCAGAAAGGTTAATTGGTTATCTATGAGCCTTCAATGATCCACAACTGTTTTACAACAGTTATCAAAGTTGAATGAATATACTATTGTTCATTGTTAATTCATATTTGTTCATAATACATTAACCAATGTTAATTTCTGCAATAATGTAAAAACTAATCAAATTAAATAATAAATGCTGTAAAAGTATTTTTCTATTTTTGTTTATGATGCCTGATGTTAAGAAATGGTGTAGCATAATTTCTAAAATGTTTGTTATTTAATCTTTTTTTTTCTTCAATATTTTTAGTGTATGTATGTGTGTGTATATATATATGCTCATGTAAATTGCATGTAAAAATTATTACTATTATTATTATTCACTGAAAACCGCACCTGGACATATTCAAATTGTCATGACAAGCAACAAATAAAGGCTTCGGTGTCACTAATTCGCCATATTATGTGAATGGAAATGAGATTAACAGATGCGAGACTTTCAGCACATAATGAGTATCACATAATCTTTCCTGTCGTGTTTGTAACGTGACGACATTTGTGCCAGTTCAGCTTTATTACGTGGACACACACTGACTGAACATCTACTTTCGTGTTCGTGGAGAAACGGCATGAGGAGTAAATGATGACAGAACGCGCATTTATTCGAGTCAATTATCCGTTTAAAGCACAATTTAAAAAGAACTAGAGGATAAAAAGTTCCTTGATGAGATTAAATCGGTTCTCGACGCTTCCTGTCAGGCTGTAAAGCACTGCTTGTTCTTACCGAATCCGTTATTTACATATAAACAAGCGAACACACACACACAGACAAACACACACACCTGCCGTGTCAGAAAGCATGCCGGACACAGATATGCATTCATCGGCTTCACATCCAGATCCAGTGTTCGTGAGGAATCCCGAGCCGTGAGACCGTTGACCCGTCACTGACAGTGTGTGTGTGTGTGTGTGCGTGTGTGTGTGTGTGTGATCTTGTTAGAGAGAGAAAGAGAGCAGTGTTCTCGTTTCAGTGCGACCACCACCACACAAGACAGCAGAATACCAGACATACTGGAAACACAGATAAATGTGACAAGTCACGTATGTTTTTAAAGACGACACATCACAACAAGCTCTCGAAAAAAATCAAGCCAACATTTCTTCAACATGATCACGTATGAGATCTTTATAGACGAGTCAGAGAGCAAGATCTGTGTGGCCAAACATGATCACAATACAAGATTTACATCTAATCTCCTCAGTCAAAGTGTGAAACACAAGTGCTAGATCCTCTCTAATGCACTGCCTAATTACACACACACACACACACACACACACACACACACACACACACACACACCCTGAAGCATAAACACAGTGTAGGCGCCACCAGCTAATCAGCTTTAACAAGCTTTAGCGAGAAGAATCGAGCCATGCACGGGATCTGCAGATGGTGTATCATACGGATCATTATTCATTAACCCTTTTAACGCATCTTATAATCAACTCAGTGTTCTTGTAAATAACTGCAACCATACACATTTAAGTCAAAAAGTGTTAAAAATTAGCCGACGTTGACAATAGCTGGGAAGATGTACCCATTTTCATCAGGACCGCAAAGAGTTGTGAAGTCTGAATTGTGAATAAATGACTCTTATGATCACATTCTTCCACAAGTCAAGCAGAAGATCAGACTTCAGTGTGTGTGTGTGTGTGTGTGTGTGTGTGTGGTGTGGTGTGAATCAGTTCTGGAGCTGAACGACTGACCCGGGAGCCACACTTCCATTCGTTTCTGATTCACAATGAGTCTTACATCAGTTCATTTACTGACTGTGTGTTTACATGACAGTGTAGTAGGCGTGTAGCATTAATCCCGAAGCGTCTCAGTACACACTTCTCGGTTCAGTCAGGCGAGGAATACAGTCAGTCACAGGTGATACACACTCCAGAGCAGAAGGGGGCGCATGCGGTAATGCAACAGTGTTTGCTCACCGCCACAACAGGGAAAAAAAACAGAAGAAGAAGAGATGCTCTACACCATAGATATCCATAATAAAGGCTAGATGTCTCGTCCGCGCTGCTGGCCAATGGAGGTCGACGTCCGCACCTGGCGGCCATCTTGTCACAGGCAGCTCGCTCACTCGTAACATTGTGTTTTAATGGCGCATGTACTTTTTAAATAACCATAACTTGCTCAATTTTCTACCGATTTTCAAACGGTTTGGTTTGTTATAAACGTCAGAGATGTAGTTATGTCACTGCACACTTATGAATAATAAGTGTATAAATAAGTAATCATCCAGAATTATAGCCACATTAATAACGTTTGTAAGAAACCAAACCGTTTGTAAATCCGTCAAGATTTCACCGAGATAAGAGTATTTGTGTTCGTGCTGATCACTTTGTTGTTCCGAACTCATATCGAACCGTGACCCCAAACCCGAGGTGCGTACCGAACCGTGACTTCTGTGTCCCGTTACACCCCTACAACGTACATATACGTGAACACATATTCAGTTATGGCGCTTTTCCACTACACAGTACCAGCTCGCCTCGGCTCGGCTCGGCTCGACTCGACTCGCCTTTGTTTGGTTTTCCACTGTGTAAAAGTTGTACCTGTACCTGCTTTCGGGTACTTTTTTTCGTACCACCTCCGGCGAGGTTCCAAGCGAGCTGAGGCGAGCTAAGGCGATACTAAAATGTGACGTGAAAACAATGCCGACTGCTGATTGGTCACAGAGAATCTGCGTCATCATTGCACGCGCCAGATGGAGTATTTTAAATAGTTTGGCCAGAGATAGTTACTAAACTTACTACTATTATTATGGCAACTCGGAAGAATACGCCGTGGTCAAACGAGGAGGTGCAGACATTCCTTTGTTTGGTTGCCGAAGAGAGGATCCAGCGAGAGCTTGATGGGGCAACGAAATGCGTCGCTATGACGACCGGGTACTATTTGTGGCGGTACTTTCTGCAATGGAAAACGGAGCGAAAAGCGAGCCGAGTCGAGGCGAGCCAAGGCGAGTCGAGTCGAGTCGAGCTGGTACTGGTAATGGAAAAGCGCCATTAGACTATCTTTCAAAAGATGCAACATAGTTACTTAAATGTGAACAAGCTGCACTCAAATAACTGACACACTTCTCAAAATCAAGTCCAAAAATGTATTTACAGTGTATATTTTAAAGCATTATAAAGACCTTCATGCAACTAGATGAATGGAAAGAGAGCAGGTACACAAACGCTTGATTATAATATCACTCCGGTGAAAACAGGGAACGAGTTCGAGTCCTGAGGGAAGACAGAAGCCCCATCAGCTCCTCTAATGAAGATCTGAACATCAATTAGCCAACATTAGCGCTGATACACACAGCGGAGGATGAGAGGAGGAATCCGCAGAGCAGGAAGATGATGGTGGAGATAAAGAGAAGGAAAAGAACGAGCAGGAATAGACCTCCTCACCCATCTTCCCGGTGTTCGACTCTATCCTCGGAGACATCGACGTTTACAAGACCAAACGCAGAGATGCAATCAGCCGTACAAATGACACACACTTCTGTGAATAACACACTGATTACGATCTGCATATGAATCTGGCTATTCCAGATGGATTTCCTCACGGTGAGAAACTGGAAAATATGCAAATTGGGGAAGGCAAAATAAGAGACAGGAAGGAAAGAACATGAGAGAGGAGAAACAGCCGAGAGGAAGGAGAGGTGGAGAGGGACAGGGATTTCGGCAGACAGGGGTTGTGAGATAAAAAGAGGGAAAGAAAGGGGGGAAGAGGGAGACAGGAAGAGAGGGAGGGCTTTCACCCCCTCTCTCATTAACTTCCTTGTCTTTCTCTCGTTTGCTACAGGAGTAATTAGTGCGTTTACACTAACGGGTGTGCTGAGACACTGGGGAACAAGGAAGAGGAGACTCACACACACACACAGACAGACACACAGACACACACTCTCTCTCTCTCTCTCTCTCTCTCTCACACACAGACACACACTGGACTTGGTGTCTGGCAGATGGCTTTCTGTGCACACACACACACCCGAAACACAAGCACAGGAAACGCCCTACAACACAGTGTATGACAGTTGTTGTTTATAAAATGGATAACTACACATAAATATATGTCAAAACACACATCTTTGAAAGATTTTGGTCATATTGTCGAACCCAATAATGATAAAATCTTTGCTTTAACTTTGAACACTCCACAACTGTTAGCATCTGACTCTTGTTAAATGTGTGTAAGGTTGTGTTTAAAATGTAGCCTACCTCATGAACACTAGGTGAACCGCAGGATCTGATGGAGCGAGTCAGTCATGATGAGTGAAGGAGCAATAGCAGCCGCAGTAGATGTGTTAGCATGTGTTCATATGCAAGATGACTGCTTTGTATTGCTGTCGTTGTGTGTGTGTGTGTGTCGTATTTTACCGGTCACAAAGGCATTAAACCCTAAAACTGAGAATAAACGGAGCAAGCGGCTCTATGAAGGGGCATTATCATAAGAATGGGCTGTTTAGCTGTGTCTGAATGGGTGATTAGAGAGAGACTCTGAGGAGCGTTTGACATTAAACACCAAACATCTCCAGAGGACGCCATACAAACGCATTTAATAGCTGTGGACCCTCACACACACACACACACACACACACACGGTGTCAAACATACAGACCGTGTGTGTCCTGACCTGACGGACCTGATACAGTATGCAGCATAAGTAGTTTGCCATTCCACACAATACCATCTCAACTGTGATTCATGTTTGCCCTTGTGAAAAAGGAAAGTGTAAAAAAAAACCTGTGCTTAGATAACAACATTATTGAACTGAAGTGGGCTAATTGCATTTAAATTCAAATTATATATATATATATATATATATATATATATATATATATATATATATATATA
>JARWKJ010000008.1:44212598-44227598 GCA_029959095.1 Rhinichthys osculus | reverse complement strand
TTTGGGGTCAGTAAAATGTTTTATGTTTTTATTCAGCAAGGAAGTTACAGGAAATATATTTCTCATTTGCAACATATTTAAAATAAATGCTGTTCTTTTGAACTTTCTAGTCAAAGAATCTTTTGGGGAAAAAAACATTGTTTTCAATGTTTTCAACATTGATAATAATCATAAAAATCACATGCGTGCCGAACCGCGGCTCATGGTCCGTACGGATCCGCTGCCCCTTTAATAATTAATGAACACTCTTATCGTCATGATTGCTATCTTGGTGCTCAAAGCGCTTCCCTCCACATTTTCTGCTTTATGTTTAACACACACCAGTTATGTGCAGTCCAGGTTATATAGACCATATGCATCACACACACCGTCAGTGTAGAAACGTCTAAATGTACTTTTGTCTAGGACAATTACAAGGATTTATAAGCCTTATGTAAGTGATAAACCTCCACTCAGCATGTTTATTAATCTTGACTTAATTACTAAAGAAATTCAGCAACTGCAAACATGGTTTATCATTATAAACACAACCATTAACATCCCATCAGCCTTTCACTGTGAAGCACTGCAACATGAGCAAACTCAGAGGAAACACAATCTATAGACAGCATCTGCGGCTTGATGTCAGTTACCACACTATTATATCGACTCATCTTTCAACAAACAACGATTGCACACTGATACATTTACAATGGTTGAGAAGCATGAGTGGTGTTTTTCAGCTGTAGCATCTATTATCCTTTTAAGATCCACTGTTCTCTGTGTGTATTAAAAAACAATACTTTTGTGACAGTTACGTCATATCATTTTCTCCCATTCATGTGCACACTGCAAAAAATGCTTTTCTTACTTAGTATTTTTGTCTCGTTTCCAGTCCAAATATCTAAAAAATCTTAAATCAAGATGCATTTACTAGATGAGTAAAATGACAGATATTATGTCTTGTTTTCTGTGGAAATAAATAAAAGTTAAGTGAGTTTTTGCTTAAAGCAGGGAAAATGATCAGCCAACGGGGTAAGAAAAATAATCTTGGTTTCTAAAACCAGTCCTAACCCCATCCCTTCCCCTAAACCGAACCATACCCATAACTTATGCCTGAAATCAAAGGCAAATGATGATGAATGACACTGATGTCGACGCACATAACTCTGGTTATGAACCTAATCTGGACATAAACTGTAAACTTAACGCTGAAATCTGATTGGTTGATTGGCTGATTGGTTGATTGACTGATTGGTTGACTGGTTGACTGGTTGACTGGTTGATTGGTTGATTGGTTGATTGGCTGATTGGTTGATCGGTTTATTGGTTGATCAGTTGATTGGTTGATTGGTTGATTCGTTTATTGGCTGATTGGTTGATTGGCTGATTGGGTGATTGGTTGATTGGCTGACTGGTTGATTGGCTGATTGGTTGACTGGTTGATTGGCTGATTGGTTGATTGGTTGATTGGCTGATTGGTTGATTCGTTTATTGGTTGATTGGCTGATTGGGTGATTGGTTGATTGGCTGATTGGTGGATTGGTTGATTGGTTGATTGGCTGACTGGTTGATTGGCTGATTGGTTTATTGGCTGATTGGTTGATTGGCTGATTGGTGGATTGGTTTATTGGCTGATTGGCTGATTGGCTGATTGGTTGATTGGTTAATTGGCTGATTGGCTGATTGGCTGATTGGTGGATTGGTTGATTGGTTGATTGGTTGATTGGCTGATTGGTGGATTGGTTTATTGGCTGATTGGTTGATTGGCTGATTGGTTGATTGGCGGATTGGTGGATTGGTTTATTGGTTGATTGGTTTATTGGCTGATTGATTGATTGGCTGATTGGTTGATTGGTTGATTGGCTGATTGGCTGATTGGGTGATTGGTTGATTGGCTGACTGGTTGATTGGCTGATTGGTTGACTGGTTGATTGGCTGATTGGTTGATTGGCTGATTGGTTGATCGGTTGATCGGTTGATTCGTTTATTGGTTGATTGGCTGATTGGTTTATTGGCTGATTGATTGATTGGCTGATTGGTTGATTGGCTGATTGGCTGATTGGCTGATTGGTTGATTGGCTGATTGGTTGATTGGCTGATTGGTTGATCGGTTTATTGGTTGCTTGGTTGATTGGTTGATTGGCGGATAGGTTTATTGGCTGATTGGTTGATTGGTTTATTGGTTTATTGACTGATTGGTTGATTGGCTGATTGGTTTATTGGCTGATTGGTTTATTGGCTGATTGGTTTATTGGCTGATTGGTTTATTGGCTGATTGGCTGATTGGTTTATTGGCTGATTGGTTTATTGGCTGATTGGCTGATTGGTTTATTGGCTGATTGGTTGATTGGTTGATTGGCTGATTGGTTTATTGGCTGATTGGCTGATTGGTTGATTGGCTGATTGGTTGATTGGTTGATTGGTCGATTGGCTGATTGGTCGATTGGCTGATTTGCTGATTGGTTTATTGGCTGATTGGTTTATTGGCTGATTGGTTTATTGGCTGATTGGTTTATTGGCTGATTGGTTGATTGGCTGATTGGTTTATTGGCTGATTGGCTGATTGGCTGATTGGCCGATTGGCTGATTGGCTGATTGGTTGATTTGCTGATTGGGTGATTGGTTTATTGGCTGATTGGTTGATTGGCTGATTGGCTGATTGGTTTATTGGCTGATTGGCCGATGGCTTGATTGGCTGATTGGTCGATTGGCTGATTGGTTGATTTGCTGATTGGCCGATTGGTTTATTGGCTGATTGGAATGTTCATCCAGGAACATGTTTTTTGGGACATGGGTTTATATATGGCCAGTCATTGTTTAAAATCTTACTGACCCGAAACCTTGAACAGTATGGGGAATGTATTTTGACCCCTGGCTCGTTTGGCGTGTTTGATTCAGATCCTGGTGTGGTTTAGGCATTAATGAACACGGCATTCGCTCAGAGATCGTCTGAATGAAGTCATCTCGCCCGATTGGAAACAAACTCTGGAGTGAGAAATCAATCCAACCCAATGGACCAAGCGCTATCATAATTCATAATAAATGTTATATAAAAGTAAAAGGATGCGGTGTCTGATTCTGTGAGTTTTTGTGGTTGAAAACCAAAGAGCGCCTCTTCATCTTAAAATGTTGTGTAATTGCAAGAGCGCTTTCCTGACGAAGCCTTGATTCCCACTCTAACTGAATTAAAAAAATATATATATACACTCACCGGCCACTTTATTAGGTACCCCATGCTAGTAACGGGTTGGACCCCCTTTTGCCTTCAGAACTGCCTCAATTCTTCGTGGCATAGATTCAACAAGGTGCTGGAAGCATTCCTCAGGGAGTTTGGTCCATATTGACATGATGGCATCACACAGTTGCTGCAGATTTGTCGGCTGCACATCCATGATGCGAATCTCCCGTTCCACCACATCCCAAAGATGCTCTATTGGGTTGAGATCTGGTGACTGTGGAGGCCATTTTAGTACAGTGAACTCATTGTCATGTTCAAGAAACCAATTTGAAATGATTAGAGCTTTGTGACATGGTGGAAGTAGCCATCAGAGGATGGGTACATGGTGGCCATAAAGGGATGGACATGGTCAAAACAATGCTCAGGTAGGCCGTGGCATTTAAACGATGCCCAATTGGCACTAAGGGGCCTAAAGTGTGCCAGGAAAACATCCCCCACACCATTACACCACCACCACCAGCCTGCACAGTGGTAACAAGGCATGATGGTTCCATGTTCTCATTCTGTTTACGCCAAATTCTGACTCTAACATCTGAATGTCTCAACAGAAATCGAGACTCATCAGACCAGGCAACATTTTTCCAGTCTTCAACTGTTCAATTTTGGTGAGCTCTTGCAAATTGTAGCCTCTTTTTCCTATTTGTAGTGGAGATGAGTGGTACCCGGTGGAGTCTTCTGCTGTTGTAGCCCATCCGCCTCAAGGTTGTGCGTGTTGTGGCTTCACAAATGCTTTGCTGCATACCTCGGTTGTAACGAGTGGTTATTTCAGTCACTGTTGCCCTTCTATCAGCTCGAACCAGTCTGGCCATTCTCCTCTGACCTCTGGCATCAACAAGGCATTTCTGCCCACAGAACTGCCGCTCACTGGATGTTTTTTCTTTTTCGGACCATTCTCTGTAAACCCTAGAGATGGTTGTGCGTGAAAATCCCAGTAGATTAGCAGTTTCTGAAATACTCAGACCAGCCCTTCTGGCACCAACAATCATGCCACGTTCAAAGTCACTCAAATCAACTTTCTTCCCCATACTGATGCTCGGTTTGAACTGCAGGAGATTGTCTTGACCATGTCTACATGCCTAAATGCACTGAGTTGCCGCCATGTGATTGGCTGCTTAGAAATTAAGTGTTAACGAGCAGTTGGACAGGTGTACCTAATAAAGTGGCCGGTGAGTGTATATATATATATATGTTATCAGTTAAAGCGGGAACAACGTCTAGTTTTATCAGTGTTTGTGTGCGTCTCGACAGCTACAGATACAACCACACTAAACTTGCGGAGTGAACTTGTCAATCATCTTGATGGATGAAGAAACTGACCAATAAGAGGACAGTTTTACTCACATGCGACTTGCATAAACAACTTGGTTTTTGGTATTTCAATAATTTTGGTACGCTTTGAAAAGTTGCCTTGTGAAAGTGAACTGAACCACGAAGAAAATGCAGCACTGTAACGGATGAAGTCCCTGTTTCGGCACAAAACAAATGATCTTACAGGTCTGAAAACGCCAGTCCTTCTTTCTTCTTTTACAGAATGAAAACTGTTTTACTTAACAATCCAATACAGTGGCCCTTGCCAACTAAAGCCCTCAACATTCTCAGTACGCAGGTAATAGCAGTAAACCATTATCCCCATCCCAGCCATTAGCAGGAGTACATGCTGGTCTAAAGGGTATGAGCTTCTGAAACTAGATCTGCAGGACAGACTGGGTTCAGACAAAGCGGTCTTCCCGTCTCTCTCTTGAATCCCACACTGAAGTGACTTAAACTGCAGTTCATCGACTGGCCACTAGAGGCCGGCTGCAGAAGAGACTCAATCCCATAGACCTCCATGTTAAAATGCCCATCGAGATTTGCTACTTACTGGTTATGCGCATGTGCAGACTCAGTTTTTTTTTAAGAAAAGGTAAATTTTCATGTGTTATAAAGTAATTTCCCTTTTAAAAATGCCAACTACCATATGAATATTTGTACGGTCAGCCAGCTGAACAAGAATAACTGAAAGTTTCAGTTACTAAGGAAAGGTGTGCTTTAACAAGTCAAAGATGAATATTTGATGATAATTTTTACTTTTCACACCGTTTTAAAAATAAAAACAGTAGTCTACAGTATACAGTAGCTACTCATAACTTAGAATTGTATTATAATTGTATTTCATATAATATTAATCGACATTCTGTGATCGATTCGCGCTACGGTAGCATTTTTCGACATGGCAGCACAAATCGTCAGAACACCGGCTCCGCTCGAAAACGCTCTTCAGAAACACTACGGGTGACGTCACGCACACTACGCCCATATAGTTATACAGTCTATGGTTCAGACGCCACTGTTGGGATGGGAGAATGGAGAAATAAAAAATGAAGGAGGAGCTAATGATGACAGGAAAGGGTTAGGGACTAAAGCACCTCGCGGTCCAGTATTCGCTCTCAGCTTGAGTCCAGTATTCGCTCATCTCTCTGAAGAGACTCTGATATGCCACTATAACAGCCCTTCCTTCATCAGCTAATCAGCTTTAACTACACACACACTCGAGCCTTGTGTGTGGCTCTCATTAGCAGTGTGTGCCGGCCACTCGTGTGCATCTGTCCTCAGACTTTAATGACGTGTTAATCATGTTACTAATCTCAGCATTAAACTGATCGGTTCGGGATGAAGAACATCAGGCCAGTGTGAACAGGGTTTCCACATGTGAAACAGAGTCAATCCAACACAACAATTACTACAGGAGAACAGTGGAGAAAATGTTCAATTGTGTTGTTTTGCAAACATTATGGGAAAGTTTTAATGTTCTCTGTTCTTAAACAAGTGCTTAAAAAAGACCAACGTCCAGCTGAAATGTTTCAGGAGAACAGTCCATAATCGATAATAAATTATGTGTTTGTGCTAATGTTTTGGCATTATGAAAGAGCAGAAGGCTTTGAACAGACGCTTTATTTACGTTAATGGGAGAGGGATTGTTCATAACTTTAAGAGAAGTGTGTGTGTATACTGTAGATTTCAGCCCTACTCTCAAAAATGGAAGAGCCTCTGTTTGCAATTTCCCAAGTAGGAAGTTTTCTTAACAAAATGTACTTACAGAATTTTTTTTAAAATATTATTTATTTGACATGCACTGTAAATATATAAATTGAATGTTATAAACAACATGCATGAATAGCGAATTTTGTCATTAAAAAGTGGGATGATTTTTTTTTTTTACGTTTAATACTGCTTAAAGTTTTAACTAGAGAAGCGGGTTTAAGAACTGTGTGTAAAAGACGTGAAACACGAGCGCATCGGTCAAAGACGTCTGTCTAATGGAAAAAATATTGGAAAAATGTACAAAAACTATGGAAAAATTGGCACAATGGGATGCAAAAACGACCCCCAAGAACAGCAAAACATTTATTGAGACTGAGTAGATTTTGATTTACTGTCATCTTTAAAGTTGTGTCTGAATTGGCTGTACTTTCGCATGAGCTGAAACCACACAGCAGCATGTGTTTGACCTCTGACCTCGACGCAGCTCACCTCTGCCTTTGATATCTGAGTGGTGTGTCCAGCACAAGAGCCACGAGAAAGCAGACCAAACACACACTACAAGACATTGAACACACTCCTGACTGACAACACTTGAGTTTAATCAACAGATGAAAACCACACGTCATATGATGACTGATGACTGCTGTATTTGTGCTCAAAACACACTCAAAGACAAAAAAAGATTTCCTTCCGTCTATAAAGCGCGTGTGTGTGTGTGTGTGTGTGTGTGTGTGTGTGTGTGTGTGTGTCTCCTAAAGACAGGTCTAGCCTGTTCTCACGTTTCGTCCGTCCTGAACTCATGTGAACGCTGCTAATTCTGTTCTATTGAAACTGCAGGCAAATCCTCTTCATTCACGCTCTGATTCCTGTCAACACAAGTACACACACACACCTCCTGTGTGGAGGCATTTCCTCACCGCCTCACTTCCTGTGGCAGAGGAACACACACACACACACACACACACACACACCTGAAAGCTTCAGTGTAAAGTACATGTATATCGAGTGTGGCCTGCGGTGTGTTTGCTGGAGTGTGTGTGTGTGTGTGTGAGAACAGGCAGGTGGTGCTGGAATTCACTGCATCTTCACACACTGTAACACACTCAGATACTAATCCTGGAGCCGTACAAGTGTGGGATACCAGCACTGGGCGTTTCTCCAATTATGACTTTTATATATGATTTTTATTTCTTTTTTGTTGCATGAAGGTTACATTAAAGCTGTCTCGGACTGTGTTCATTAAATGCTGTGTATGAGCCAGACCTTCAGTCCTAAATCTGTCAAATATTACTTTTACACAGTAACGATTTTATGAACAAAGAGTGAAATAAACTATTTCATTATTCATTGTGTGGAAATTTTTACTTTACTAAAAAACAACACTTTTACCCCTAGTGCAGTTTATCATGTGTGTAATGTGTGAAGAAATCATGGGAAAATCAGGGTAAATAGTGAAAATCTGATTTAATTGTATGTAATTAGTATATAAAAAGATGGTCTGTCAAAAAGGAGTCTGTCATTTTATTTCAAAAATGTTTAAATTGTCATTTCAGCAAAGCATGCTAAGCAGGGGTAGTTGATTATGATTTCAGTTTTCCAGCTTTAGTTAGTGTGTAATGTTGCTGTTTGAGCATAAACAACGTCTGCAAAGTTACTGTGCGTTCACACCGGACGCGAATAGCGCGTCAAATTCGCGTCTACCGCGTCTAGTTTGACGCTTGACCACTTTGTGTTAATTCGCGTGTCAATGGCGAAATTGACGCGCGTAAAAACAAAAGTTTGAAGCGAAATTTACGCGCGTCAGAGGCGAAATCCGGAGGCGAAAGTTTCGAAACCCGTTGGCGGCCATCTTTTTAGATGTTTATCGGGCATTAGCATTAGCATTATTCGAGAGAGTCACCGCTGGTATATGCTCTGGAGAGCAGAAACAGCTGCGTAGGGACATCGTCGCTGTACTCGGGTCCACCAGAACCTCCGGAGGGTTTCAGGAGTTTCACAATTTGCTCCAGGAGCTAGGTTTGGTGGACCTAACGGTGAGGACGCCGACGAGGACAGCGTAGGCCGTATAAGCCCTCGGCCTCGAGTGGTCTATGCCTGTCGAGCCCGCGCTCTACAGCCCGGCGCGAGGTTCACCCTCGCCCGCATCCACCTAATCTATCATTTATTTTTGTTTTGATAATAAATGAAGCCAGCCTCCAAAAGTGATTAATCTGTCCTGTGATTTATCTCTCTCTCTCACACATCACTGTCCAGACACGAACTTATATGTTGGTTGTCTTTACATTATAATAATATTTCATATAATCTAGATATGGAATAAATAGCATTCAATGCAAAATGAATATGTCTCATATATTGAAATCAAGTTTTATGTGATAAAATATTTGCTTTGTTGTGCATTAGAACCACAGTCATATATTACAAAATAATTTATTGTAGCGTCCAGATACTTCACCACGTGACAGCAGCAAGCAGCTAGGCTCCTGATTGGTTAACGCGGCGCGAATTGACGAAGAAGTTCAGATTTTTCAACTCGGGCGGCAGACGCGAATTCGCGTCAAACGCGTGAATGCACAAATAGCACTAACTAAATCATTCGCGCTTAACGCGCCGGACGCTCAATTCGCGCCATTCGTGCGAACTTGACGCGCGAATGAGGCGTATTCGCGTCTACCGCGCCGCGCTCTACGCCTCATTCGCGCCGCAGGAATTTTTTACGCGCGTAACGCGTCTTTGCATTGACTTAACAATGAAATCACTCACGCCAGACGCGCTATTCGCGTCCGGTGTGAACGCACCATTACAACGCTCAAAGTTCAAAGCAAAGGGAGATATTAGCTTTTACAGAAATAGTTTAAGGACTACAACAAATAGTTGGTAGGAACTACACGAGCTTCCTCACGGGTTAGTGACATCACCAACCCTAAAATTTACATAAACCCCGCCCCTAGAACACGATTTATAGATTATCATCACAGAATATGCTAATCAATGACTAGAAGATAAGTACACTTATAACATGGTCTGGGTGAATACTCGATTCTGATTGGCTGCAGGGTGTCCGTTAAAAAGTGATAGAGGACACCTAGTAAAGGAGTTCTGGTGAAACTGCCTGTTTACCGTTCGAAATTAATAAATAAATGTGCTGGCTACATCAGCTGTGAGTAACCATAGCAACAGGCAGTCAAAGTATCCGTTAACAATTTGCTCTATCAAAACAAACATCTAACGTCAGTTAGATATTACATAGCCTACTAATACAACAATGAGCGACTTCGTTATTTCATCTTCAGTCTCTCACGGACTGACGGAGCCCAGTAAGCCCGCAGACTGCTCTCGCATCGATGGCCTGGCTGTCACCGACATTATTTGACGGCTCTCCAGTCCAGCATCGGAGAGTCGACCTACAGCGGTGCTTCGGAGGCTGTGGTTAGTGTAGACTCGTGTAACACATAGTGTTTTATGTGTAATAAAAAATAACTATGCCTACCTTTGTGTTTCATGAAAAAAAATGCATTTTTGAACCTGAAGGGTTCTACAAGTTGAGCGGACTATATATCTCAAGTTGCTAAATAAATCGTCAGGCAAGTTATTATTTAAAAAACTAGATTTAGCCTAATTAAAATATAAACTAATGTTTTAAAAATGTTTTATTTGGCAAGTGACCATGGTATAAGCGGGTTAATGCCCTTCGAGGTGTCCGTTGTAAGGTTTTAATGGACTTCGGCGGAGGCAACCGTCCTCCGCTGCGCGTCGGCCGGTTTACACCTCGCCGTCGTCCATTAAAACCTTACAACGGACATAAGCTACATAAAGTCATCTTGAGTCTCTCCATCTTTGTCCGACTCCGGTTTAAACATAAAAGGCCAAAAGTTTTTGAAATTTTCAGTGTGTGTGTTAGCAGCTCCGATTACCTCACACTGACACACACACTAGCTCTTGAAGCTCCGCCCCCTGTGTCGGGAGCAGCAGCTCATTTGCATTTAAAGGGCCAGACGCAAAACGGTGCGTTTTTCCTCACCCTCAAAAAGTGACAATTTTAACATGCTATACACAAATATCTGTGGGGTATTTTGAGCTAAAGCTTCACACACACACTCTGGGGACATCAGAGACTTATTTTACATCTTGTGAAAAGGGCATTATACCACCCCTTTCAGCACAATACTACAGTTGTTCCTGTTAACTCAGGGTACGTTTACAAGACAACGATGTACTAAAAACATTGTTTTTTTTTCCATTTTTTTCGTTTTTCACGTACAGACGACAACGTTGTAAAAGTGATCCCCGTTAACACAGATCTGCGGGAAATGACAAAAAATGCGGTATTATTTATTCCAGGCCAGTAGGTGGCGATGTCACTTCGTAAAGAAACGCCACATAATATGCATGCGCATGACGTCACTACTTTCACAAATTCAGTTTGTAGTTTATACAGAGACGATACCTATATAATTTTCAAAAACTTGCACTGTTTACAAATTTGTTTCGCTTTGAGGCTCCTAAAACACAGTGAAAATCAAATCTGTATTGTTTCAAACAGTGATTCTCCTACGATTCTGAACAGACAACTAAACAAAATAACATGTAATTTACTAGAGGTTCTGACAGAATGTTAATTGCTGCAGTCTTTTTAAAAATGTTTGATTAATTTGAATGAATTATTTAAAAAAAACAAATCGGGTTGAACGAATGATTTAATGACTCACTCATAAATACTTCACTTGTTTCTTTACTGGATGAATCAGTGTTTTTGAACGAATCTCTTGAATGAATGATTCGATGACAAACACACGTTTAACCGTCGCTTGTCGCCGCCTACTGGCGTACTGATGTAATGGCACAATCTTTATTTGAAGCATCAAGTTACTTTTAAAAGGTGATTTACTCTATTTTGCTCACTACCGTAGACATCAGCGTTTATATCCGAACTAAACATCTAAACGGTACTTCAGTGACAATATGAATGGTTGTAAGACAGAAATGATGATACTGTGTGGTTGAAAATACATTTTGTGAAGATGTTTCATATCTAGAGAGCATTACAGACGAATCTTTGTCATTTAGGAATAAGATCTCGATCTTTTAACGATTAATTGTGCTTTAGCTGTCTTGTAAATGAGCGGCCAAAATACAAAACAAGTTCCCTGTAAGTCGTGTAAACGGCCACTAACAACAAAAATGGGTCATTGAAACGAAGCGGCAATACAATGAAAATCAGAGGAAAAACGTCATTAAAAAAACCCATAAAAAAACACGAAATATTGCCCTGGCAAGTAAATAAGTTGAAGTTGAAGTACTCAAATTACTAAAAATAAACTAGAGTTAAAAGTGTTTTAGATGTTCTAAAAGTCTACAGAAGTGCTTACAGATATTCAGCTCAGTAAATGCCTTCAGGACTGGTGGCTAAAATATGGATCAGAGGAACCAGTGAGCGACACGCATGAGAAGTGCAGATGAAGCCTTCAGAGCAGAGGTTCTGATGTCCAGATGTTCACCAGCTGATCGAACACGACCTTGAGATCATGAAGCACACGCTCTCCCCTACGAGAACATATCTTAATACCAGTGCAGTTTCATTATCCTGGACTGGTAAGAAACCATGCCATGTTCTTAAAGACCTTCAGTAGACGCTCACTGCATGAAGAAGGTCAAGATATGAGACACACAATCCTCCTTTCAAAGCTTTTTAATATCCGCTAATCTGTGTTTTCATCAGAGTGCATGTCCTTTCCAGGAGAGTAAACTCAGTAAACTGAGCCCTTGAGTCAACACACCAATCTGGAGTAGACGTCACAGGCCCGTCACGTGCAGCTGCGCGCGCACAGGGCACAGTGGAGCAGAGAAATAGGAGGAAAATGGGCAAAATCTACAGAATAAGAGACAAATTTTGTGTGTTGTGCCTTTGTATGTCCAACCCGGTCACACTAAAAGCATCTCTATAGCACGCAGTGTGTTTATCGTTCAATTTATACGCGAAAATTAGTTTTAACGTGCATATGATATGCATGGGTAGGTTAAGTAGTGGGGTGGGGTACGTGTGTGTGTGTGTGTGTGTGTGTGTGTGTGTGTGTGTGTGTGTGTATTACACGCAATAAAGTGCGTATCATATGCACGCGAAACCTCATTTTGTGAAAACTCACTGTGCTATAGACGCTTTTTATATAATTGCGTTGTTGAAGACACACTTTAAAGCTAAACGCAAACGTTTATGTTGCAAGTCACAGACTGGGATGGAACCTGCAGTGATTAGTCTACTATTAAAGCATGAATTTTATGTAAACAGTAAATCTACGTAATACAGTTTCCTGTTCACACACATCACAGGGTGCGTGCGCATACCGGCCGCAGAAGCCAGATCGTATTGAAGTATTGTATTGAAGCTTTCCTTGTTGTTTGTATTGTTTGTATATAACTGCTGACTCAATAAAACGTGATTTTAGTACACGACACCGCCGCTATGCTATAGTCTACAACACGACACCGCCGCTATGCTATAGCCTAATACACGACACCGCCGCTATGCTATAGCCTACTACACGACACCGCCGCTATGCTATAGCCTACTACACGACACCGCCGCTATGCTATAGCCTACTACACGACACCGCCGCTATGCTATAGCCTACTAAACGACACCGCCGCTATGCTATAGCCTACTACACGACACCGCCGCTATGCTATAGTCTACTACACGACACCGCCGCTATGCTATAGCCTACTACACGACACCGCCGCTATGCTATAGTCTACAACACGACACCGCCGCTTTGCTATAGTCTACTACACGACACCGCCGCTATGCTATAGCCTACTACACGACACCGCCGCTATGCTATAGTCTACAACACGACACCGCTGCTATGCTATAGCCTACTACACGACACCGCCGCTATGCTATAGTCTACTACACGACACCGCCGCTATGCTATAGTCTACTACACGACACCGCCGCTATGCTATAGTCTACTACACGACACCGCCGCTATGCTATAGTCTACTAAACGACACCGCCGCTATGCTATAGTCTACTACACGACACCGCCCACGACAACGCCGCTATGCTATAGCCTACTACACGACACCGCCGCTATGCTATAGTCTACTACACGACACCGCCGCTATGCTATAGGCTACTACACGACACCGCCGCTATGCTATAGTCTACTACACGACACCGCCGCTATGCTATAGGCTACTACACGACACCGCCGCTATGCTATAGTCTACTACACGACACCGCCGCTATGCTATAGCCTACTACAAGACACCGCCGCTATGCTATAGTCTACTACACGACACCGCCGCTATGCTATAGGCTACTACACGACACCGCCGCTATGCTATAGCCTACTACACGACACCGCCGCTATGCTATAGCCTACTACACGACACCACGACACCGCTGCTATGCTATAGCCTACTACACGACACCACGACACCGCTGCTATGCTATAGCCTACTACACGACACCGCCGCTATGCTATAGTCTACTACACGACACCGCCGCTATGCTATAGGCTACTACACGACACCGCTGCTATGCTATAGCCTACTACACGACACCGCTGCTATGCTATAGCCTACTACACGACAGCGCTGCTATGCTATAGCCTACTACACGACACCGCTGCTATGCTATAGCCTACTACACGACACCGCTGCTATGCTATAGCCTACTACACGACACCACGACACCGCTGCTATGCTATAGCCTACTACACGACACCGCCGCTATGCTATAGTCTACTACACGACACCGCCACTATGCTATAGGCTACTACACGACACCGCTGCTATGCTATAGTCTACTACACGACACCGCCGCTATGCTATAGGCTACTACACGACACCGCCGCTATGCTATAGCCTACTACACGACACCGCCCGCTATGCTATAGCCTACTACACGACACCGCCGCTATGCTATAGCCTACTACACGACACCGCCGCTATGCTATAGCCTACTACACGACACCACGACACCGCTGCTATGCTATAACCTACTACACGACACCGCCGCTATGCTATAGCCTACTACACGACACCGCCGCTATGCTATAGGCTACTACACGACACCGCTGCTATGCTATAGTCTACTACACGACACCGCCGCTATGCTATAGCCTACTACACGACACCGCCGCTATGCTATAGCCTACTACACGACACCGCTGCTATGCTATAGCCTACTACACGACACCGCCGCTATGCTATAGCCTACTACACGACACCGCCGCTATGCTATAGGCTACTACACGACACCGCTGCTATGCTATAGGCTACTACAGGACACCGCCGCTATGCTATAGCCTACTACACAACACCACGACACCGCTGCTATGCTATAGCCTACTACACGACACCACGACACCGCTGCTATGCTATAGCCTACTACACGACACCACGACACCGCTGCTATGCTATAGCCTACTACACGACACCACGACACCGCTGCTATGCTATAGCCTACTACACGACACCACGACACCGCTGCTATGCTATAGCCTACTACACGACACCACGACATCGCTGCTATGCTATAGCCTACTACACGACACCAAGACACCGCTGCTATGCTATAGCCTACTACACGACACCACGACAACGCCGCTATGCTATAGCCTACTACACGACACCGCTGCTATGCTATAGGCTACTACACGACACCGCCGCTATGCTATAGCCTACTACACGACACCGCTGCTATGCTATAGGCTACAACACGACACCGCCGCTATGCTATAGCCAACTACACG
>JARWKJ010000008.1:44160098-44202598 GCA_029959095.1 Rhinichthys osculus | reverse complement strand
TTGCTGGTAAATGTAGGTTCTGTGTTTTACTGGAAACCAGTGGCGGTGTTAGCCTAATATCAACAGACTCGTGAGAGACCGCACTCGGTCCTCTGGGCTTCAGTAGCACCACAAGTCTCTCGTTAAACAACACACATCTGTAGGATAGAGAGACACAGGGGAAGAGGATAACAGACACACGAAACGAGAAAGGAAGTCAAAAGAGTGGAAAAACCAAGCACTATATAATAGCATTTACACTGTATCCAGCTTACAGGACTTTTAGAGTCACAGGTACAGAGAAATCCCAATTATTTTGAAACTACATACAAAACATATTAGAGCAATCGTATTCAGCCAAATGTAAATATCATGCATCATATAACTGTGCGAAGGCATTAATAATCAGGAATTACAGACGTCATGTTTACTTGCTATTAAGCACCTCAACAATGTAATGCAACTAACCTGACAAATAGCAACTTCATTTGCCTTTTTCCCTAAACTAACAAGTTTAGCCACAGAGACACTGTGGTAGTGAAGCAGCGAGTTACGCCGCTGTACGGGAAACCGACCCCTGATTGGAGGATCAAGCTAACTTTTGTATAAAACAAGATAACATCAAATGAGTAAAGTGGTTGGTGGTTCATAAGGCTGCACGATTCATTGTAATTAAACCGCACGTGATTTGGCAAAGGCTACGCTTATGTTATGTGCAGCTTGTCAGTGCAGCGCGGCTCCAGATGCTTCCCCAGCTCTCGCGCAGAGACTCCCGCATAAGCCCCGCAGAAGTGGATAACACACGCCGCTCCAGGACACCCCTATGGGCTTCATACCAGACATGGGGACTTGTGACTTGGTGACTTGGACTCGAGTCGACTCGAGTCGCTATTTTTATGACTTGTGACTTGACTTGACATAAAATGAAATACTTGAGACTTGACTCGGACTTGGAAGTTAAAGACTCGGGACTTGACTTGACTTGAGACACGATGACTTGAATGACTTGAGTGTTAATCACATCATGTTTTCAGTTTGAATATAAAATATATATAAAAAAAATTTTTTTTAAAGTTGATCCAGCTGGAGCGCAGGCTGAGAATAGTGTTGTCATGACTGGATCACGACACTATCATCAGTCATGCCCTCTCTTACCTTACGCACACCACGCCCACTTAGACATCACATCAAAATATCAGCCGGAGGGGTACCGAGGGTCATCGCTTTCGGCTTCAAGAATTATTCACAAGATGGCAAAAGACGAACAGCGCTTTGCAAGACATGCAACATTAACATTGCGGGCAGCCAGACGACAACCTCCAATTTCGTCCGTCATTTGAAGAGCCATTCTACCCAGTAAGTGCTTGTCAATTTGTTAATGTTATCTGGTTAGTTGGTAGTTAGCTAATGTAATAATAGCTAAAGTAGCCATTAACCCTTTCACAAGTAAGTTTAAACTATTCTAACTGATCCCCCAGCATGAGTTTTTCTAGGGGACCGTTATTTAGAACCTGTCACTCACTTTAATGTTTCCATGGTGACGCGTCATTGCTTGTCACGTGACACAGCGCAACCATAACACAGCGCTGAATGAATGATGATCTGCTTTTATGTCATTTTTCCTGTTTTATTAAAAATGTTCACAAATGTATTAGCTATAACATGAAACACTGATATTCCGATTGTCAAATGTGGAAGTGGATGTGTTTTGTTGTTTAAACACCTGTATAACGATCACGTTAGTTGAGCTGTATGTGCGAATGGGCGGCATGAATGCATCATTGTACTCAAATGCACTTCCGAATGCGCCTCTGTTCATTTCAAACCAAACTGAAGCCCATAGATCAAATTCTGCAGGTAAAATTACAATAATAAGGTGACTTGACTTGGACTTGACTTGACCTACTACAGGACTTGACTTGAATTGACTTGACATAGCCTGTGACTTGACTTGACTTTCCCAGGAAAAAAAATACTTGGGACTTACTTGAGACTTGAAGGTTAAGACTTGAGACTTGCACATGTGTGACTTGGTCCCATCTCTGCTTCATACTATCACTGTACAGGAGTAACCAGAGGATTGAAACGCTTTGACTAATGACATGACTAATAAACACACGACTACAACAATATATAGGGCACTATCTTGCACCCGCGCAAATGAGTTTGTACACGACGCATGTATTATTCCTATTTTGCACCCGCGCAAAGCGGGCTTTTCCTTCCACAGACGCACGCCGGTAAACTAGGGAATGAACTTGCGCTCCCTGGGCGGGTCGGTGCAAAGAGGAGGCGTGTTTCGGCGCAAACATTCCCTAGTGCTATTTTGCAGTTCCAGAAAACAATTGCGCCACTGACCAGAAAAAGCCTAGTCTAAAGTCAGTGGCGCGCTGCGCGTTGTTCATTATGCTATTTTAAGCGCGCATGCTTGGCCATAATGTAGCCGGTGCACAACGCGCATACACTTTGATTCTCTCATCAACACAGATGCAGCAGTTTTTATTTTTTGCAAATCATACATTATAACAAGGATATTACAAATATTAACACATGAGGGAAATCATTGTGGTGTCCATGAAGATGTAAAAAAATGTAGTTTTTTTCCTCCCACGCCTGTTTAACCGACGCTGATTTGGGTGGGTTTCTCCCCTCCCCATACAACGTCACTTCCCTGACAAGAACGTCGGTCTCCTCGGCTGTGAACCGCTCCTGGCGCGCGCCTGCTAAATCCGCCGTTATAATAGCAATCCGCCATGCAACATGCGCACCTGCTCTTAAAGGGAATGTGATATGACGCTCTTATTGGTTTATTTCACGTTACGCTCAAACCACACCTATGAATAATGAAGCTACTTCAGACCAACCCCTTTTAAACTTGCGTCGGCGCAAGAGTCATTTATCCCGCCGGTAAAATAGCAACAGCGCCCAAGATCCGCCCACAAAGTTACTTGCGCTTCGCGCTTGATACTTGCGTTTCAGGTAGGGCCCATAGTGTTTCTGACTTCTTCAAATTGACATTTATCACTGTATAGAATACTATAAAATAATAATATGTTGTGTGCCTTATTCTGTGTAGGAAGCACATCATCTCACAAAAAAAACGAACACTTTTCGAACACTCAACTGATGTTATGAAGTGAGTTTGGAGTAAAAACATGTTATTAAATGTTGTCTTTTGTTGGACAAGAGGTTCATCAATGCTCCTCATGTTTGGAGAGATGTTTGACGCGTGTTGCTTTTCCAAATGAGGGTAATAAGCGACTCAGAGTGAGCAGCGTTTACTACTGATCCCAGAGCCGTGCTTCACTGACAAGCTGCGCATAAACAATAATCACATTTCATAATCCCACTTAGCCAACTCGGTTTCAGAGAGATTTCAGGTTAACTGCAAGTAAGCGTGAGTTTTTGTAGGCGACCGTTATTTAGAACCTGTCACTCACTTTAATGTTTCCATGGTGACGCGTCATTGCTTGTCACATGACACAGCGCAACCATAACACAGCGCTGAATGAATGATGATCTGCTTTTATGTCATTTTTTGTATTAGCTACACACAAATACACACAAATGTATTAGCTATAACATGAAACACTGATATTCCGATTGTCAAAAGTGGATGTGTATGTGTTTTGTTGTTTAAACACCTAATCACAATAATGTGAAACAATAATCACATTTCATAATCGCACTTAGCCAACTCGGTTTCAGAGAGATTTCATGTTAACTGCAAGTAACCGTGCAGCCCTAGAGGTTCAGCGGAGACTAACGGGACCTGGTTGAACTGGTCAACTTAAACACCACTTGATAAAGTCAGGGTCAGCTTGACCAGCTTAAGCGGGCCGGTTATGACCTGGTTTCCAGCAGTGAATGGTTTGGAGAGCATCGGTCTGAGTTGAAATGTCCCACTGAGGCATCTAAAGGTCAATGGCAGCTTTGAAGTGTCTCTCCCTGCTGTGTTTAAAGAACATATCAGATCAGATTCACAGAGACTACAAAACCTCCAGGATGAAAGGGTCAAATCTGAGAGAAAACTCTGTAATACTGGTCAAACCTTCCCTCCATTACTCCTCTCTTTCATTACCTCATTACTCTTTCTCCGGTGAGGTCAGCTCTCGGTCTGTCAGATAAGATGAATGACTCCTCCACCAGCAGATATTCAGGGTGACCTCGCTACAGTCCAGCATCGACGTCTGCGTGTATCACGCATTTCAGCAGACTCTGATACACACACACATCTGTCTTGCAGTCTGGATCAAAGACACATAATAACTCCATTATAAGTTCTCGAAGGCAGCTGAGGGAGTCTCGTAGCCTTGCCTTCACTCCCCCAGGCCGGGATTTGTCATGTAACCTCAGAGTGTAACCTTCCTTAATGAGTGGATGAGTCAGTTCTCACCGCCAGCTGCACATGCTCAACACATTAGCTGAGACTCAGCGACTACTGAGGAAACCAGACCGTATGAGTATGTATGTACTCTTTCCGGAGGTTACTTTGTTGGCGACAAATGACTGTCTTTATGAGAGAGTCATTGAATCATTCACCGTTCTCCGCCCGCGCTTCATCTCCAATCTGACGACGCATCTATAAGGTTTGTTGAAAATAAATAAAGCAGACAGACAGAGTTAGGCTAATGTATGATTCTGTCGATGGACATGCATTCTTGCTTCCCGTAAACTGTGTTGAATGCGTAAGAGAACTCGAATGATTCAATGGTCAACCTTGTTCAGTGAATGATTCAATGACTCATAAAGACATGACATCCATACTACACACCTTTAAACTATATAGAGCATACGTTTTTAAAGGATGTGAAGCAAGTCACTCATCAAATGTAGTACCTACTCTCACGCAGTATACAATTTAGCAGCTAATCACTTGTTTTAATTCCTGAATGAATCAGCATTTTTGAATCAAACACTTGAATGAGTGATTCAATGACTCACTCAAAACCTGCAGAAAGAGTCACTAAAAACCCACACCACTAAAACACAAAGTGTGACAGTCTGTGAGAATCAACCATAGACTTTATATATACGGAAATGAATACACACACACACACACACATGTTCCCTAAAGGTCTAACAAAGCTTGTTTAAAGGGAATTTCTGACCGTGAGAGGAAATACCAGAGAGACACACGGCCTCTGATCACAGGAGCCGCTGACTGACACATCCTTCTGTACGAGGGCCGATAACACTGTTTATGCTGGTTACCTCAGCAAACACACACACACACACACACTCCTCCTGAGGCCAGTGAGGACAAACACATCAGTCCCTCAGACAACACGGCTCATTACTTCAACCACCTCAGCTGAAGACACGAAAGACCAGAGGAACAGAAACAAAGATCCGCCGTTAACAACAGTAGCTAAACCTCGACACGTGTGTGTGTGTGTGATCGCTAGCACACGGCCTGTGTCCATGGAGACCGCCAATCCCACATCCCTCCTATATCAGGTCCCTGAGCTTATTAGGTACACTCATTCAAAACTTTCATGAATGAGTTCGAAATAATGGGGAATGATGAATGTTTGCTCTCGAGAGGCTAAATATTTAATATTTTAACACAAAAGAGAAGCTGGCGGTGGCAGGTGTCGGAGGATTCGCATGCAAATTAGTGTGCATTTGTCCTTTATAAAAGCATTTTCATGAAAATTTTACGATTTTGCTGCCTTGATGAGCATAAGAGACTCAAACGTTCAAAAACATTACAACATCTTACCAACCCCAAAACTTTTAAACAGTAGTCTGATTGAATTATGCATGTTTGAATATGCATATGCCATTTTTTGAGTAAAATGTGGCATATAAAGCTAAACACACTGTTTGAGAACGAATGAGAGCTCTTCGAACTGTCCTTTAATCTTGGCTGCATAGAAATGATTTTGACCTGCGTATGTCAGATTTACAGTAGGTTTTATAATAAAAAAGTGACCCTAAGAAACTTGTCAAAGAGATATATGGGTCAGTATGAAACAGATCTAATGATGAACACACTTCTTTGTGTGAGGTCACTGAGTTCACACTGCACACAGACTGACTGAAGCGTATAGCTCATTATCAGTCGATCCTGCTCTCTTTTTCTCTGTCAGCATGATCTAACCTTCAAGCCCATTAAAAATGTCTTCAATCCCACATATAAAGCTAAACCTTCAGACATCTTGCCACTGCTGGTTTGTGTTTTTCATCAGATCTAATGTTTATCTCACACTAGTGTTGTGCACATGCTGCACCATCTTCTTCACACCAGGACACCAGCTGCCCGATCTGTGCTCTCACACACACACACGGACACACACACACCCTCACACACACACACACACACACACACACACACACACACAGGACCCTGACTGTTGAACAGCTCCATGACTTTAGGCTCACTGCAGGACACAGATCACAGACAGCTCAGCCAAAGATGAGCATTCTGCCATTATTTACTAAACCTCGTGATGTTAAAGTGCCCTTAACATCCTCATTTTCTTTGTGTCTCCAACAGCAGCTTTACATGCATCCAAGATAAAAAAACACTCATTTTTTTCATAATATTGCAGCATCAGCTCTTTACTCTTAGTTTCTGAAATGGTTTGATAAAGGATTCAGTCTCTCAAACCCCGCCTCTCTGAGAGCCTCCTCTGCTCTGATTGGCCAGATGGCCCAGTCTGTTGTGATTGGTCCACTCTGCTCTGATTGGTCAGATGACCCAGTCTGTTGTGATTGGTCTACTCTGCTCTGATTGGTCAGATGTTCCAGTCTGTTGTGATTGGTCTACTCTGCTCTGATTGGTCAGATGTTCCAGTCTGTTGTGATTGGTCTACTCTGCTCTGATTGGTCAGATGGTCCAGTCTGTTGTGATTGGTCTACTCTGCTCTGATTGGTCAGATGGTCCAGTCTGTTGTGATTGGTCTACTCTGCTCTGATTGGTCAGATGTTCCAGTCTGTTGTGATTGGTCTACTCTGCTCTGATTGGTCAGATGTTCCAGTCTGTTGTGATTGGTCTACTCTGCTCTGATTGGTCAGATGGTCCAGTCTGCTGTGATTGGTCTACTCTGCTCTGATTGGTCAGATGACCCAGTCTGTTGTGATTGGTCTACCCTGCTCTGGTTGGTCAGATGACCCAGTCTGTTGTGATTGGTCTACCCTGCTCTGATTGGTCAGATGACCCAGTCTGTTGTGATTGGTCTACTCTGCTCTGATTGGTCAGATGACCCAGTCTGTTGTGATTGGTCTACCCTGCTCTGATTGGCCAGATGACCCAGTCTGTAGTGATTGGTCTACTCTGCTCTGGTTGGTCAGATGACCCAGTCTGGTGTGATTGGTCTACTCTGCTCTGATTGGTCAGATGACCCAGTCTGTTGTGATTGGTCTACCCTGCTCTGGTTGGTCAGATGACCCAGTCTGTTGTGATTGGTCTACCCTGCTCTGATTGGTCAGATGACCCAGTCTGTTGTGATTGGTCTACTCTGCTCTGATTGGTCAGATGACCCAGTCTGTTGTGATTGGTCTACTCTGCTCTGATTGGTCAGATGACCCAGTCTGTTGTGATTGGTCTACCCTGCTCTGATTGGCCAGATGACCCAGTCTGTAGTGATTGGTCTACTCTGCTCTGGTTGGTCAGATGACCCAGTCTGGTGTGATTGGTCTACTCTGCTCTGATTGGTCAGAAGACCAAAAACATTGGAGACCTTTTACATTCACAAACAGCTCTATTACAAACTGCATGAAAGGAAATATATTTTTTCTTTCTATTCGACCAAGTATGCCACACAAGTCCTGAAAAGTGAAGTGAAAAGCAATTTATAAGTTTGGTCTTAGTTAGTTATTTGATGCTATGTATCTGGGAATCTGACGTCATGATTGACAGTTGTGATTGACAGCTGAGCGAAGTAGTCACTGAGGCACCAATGGACGTTTGGGGGTTTTCGGGAGAAGATTGGAGCTTTAACTTTAATTTCTACATTTCCATGACTGTTTATTTCACTCCGACATAATGAGTTGCTGTAGTGAACTGTATTAACCAGAGCAAGATGTCAGCGCCATAATGGGACACTGGCGGCTTCACTTTTCTACAGTGGAAGTGAGTGAGTGTGTGCCGTCAATCTTTGTGTCCAGTGTATGCATACGACGATAATTCACAGCGAACATCTGTGATGATCCAGAGAGGACAAGAAGCACTATGAAAGAGTTATAACAGTAGATTTTGGCAAGTCTTCTGAAGCTATGCAAGTCATTTTATGTGAGAATCGGATCAAAATGTAAGGCTTGGTAAGGCAAGGATGCATTAAATTGATCAAAAGTGACAGAAAAGACATTTATAATGTTACAACAGATTCTATTTCTCAAAAATGTTGTTCTTTTGAACTTTCTATTCATCAAAAAATCCTGAAAAATGAATCACAGTTTCCACCGAAATATGAAGCAGCGCAACTGTCTTCAACACTGATAATAATCATAACTGTTTCTTGAGCATCAGATCATCATATTAGAGTGATTTCTGAAGGATCATGTGACACTGAAGACTGGAGTAATGATGCTGAACATTCAGCTTTGATCACAGGAATAAATTACATTAATGTAATAATATTTCACAGTTTTTACAGTAATTATGATCAAATAACTGCAGCATTGGTGAGGAGAAGATACTTCTGTCAAAAACATAAAAAAAATCTTGCATACCTCAAACTTTCAATCACATAAATCATATATATAAATTGAGGCCATATGACGTAAATATGAACCTTTTGATAAGTCAAGACCCAACTTCCTGTTTCAATAGGAAATACATTGGAAATATGTCATCTTTAAGCCTGAACCTTCTAGATCTTCCCATCTTCATCTCTGCTGTAACTCTCTCAGTCTCTTCAATCAGCACTTCTGTAGGATAAGTTATGTCCTCTTCTCATTCAGAGACTACCAGAGGCCTCATCATTTATCATACAGACTACATTTACCACGACAGAGAGGGAGAGAGAGAGAGAGAGAGAGAGAGAGAGAGAGAGAGAGAGAGAGAGACCACAGCGGTGGTCATGGTTCTCCTCAACACTAAACACTGGTGAGGACATGAGGTGTGTGTGTGTGTGTGTGTGTGTGTGTGTGTGTGTGAGGACTGCAGGTGTAAATGATATCTGTGTGTGTGTGTGTGTGTGTGTGTGTGTGTGTGTGTGTGTGTGTGTGTGTGTGTGTGTGTGTGTGTGTGTGTGTGTGTGTGCGTGTGTGAGGAGTGCAGGTGAGTGGCTCAGGGGCTTCAGTCTTCTGTCAGGATCTGCTGTCGACTCCACAGCCGTAATGAAAGATGTCAGACGCTCCACAAGCCACAGGATGATGACACAAGAGATTCACAACTTCACAGCTCTGCCACACAGCATTTCATTACATGTATAGACTGATATATGCAATAACATCTACTTTTTAAAATTTAAATGGAAGTTTCTTGAGCCTCTAAATAAAATCTAATAAAGTTTGCATTCATGTTTTTTGAGTCCATCAGGTTATGTCTGCAAACCCCCTCCCTCCCAGGGTGCGAGCGAGACCCCCACGACGGCGTCCGCCGACCGAGGTGCGTAAGCACCGCTCACGTGGGCAGCTGTGGTTTTGAAGCTCCGGCAGCCGCAGAGGAGGACACCCAGGACCTCGGAGCGACGAGGCGCCGGCCTCCCCCGGGGGGAAGATGGAGGCCTCTCCCCGAAAGGAGAGAGAGGAAACGGGACAAGGGGACGGTCCGCGTTTAGGAGGACAGAAGGTGGACGTTTAGGAGGCGCTCCAGCCAACTTTGACCGGGTGTATACAAAAAAATGGGAGACCCCCGTGTGCCCAGAGTATGGAGCCCCAACTCAGCTTCATCACTGAGATACACCAGTTTAAACTTACACTTACACTGGTTCCCCTAAGAGAGTTCCTTAAGAGAGTCGTGGTTACTTCCGCCGGTTACCCGACTCGGGGAACCGGGACTTTGGGCGTGGGGGAGACCCACGGGCCAGGAACCAGAGCTCCCGCACAGCCCCGGTCAGGGACCCCCAACGCGCTGACCCCTCTGCCTGACTCTGAGAACCAGAGCTCCCGCACAGCCCCGGTCAGGGACCCCCACCACGCCACCCCCTCGCGCCCGACTCGGAGAACCAGAGCTCTGGGCAGGGACCCCCACCACGCCACCACGCCACCCCCTCGCGCCTGACTCGGAGAACCAGAGCTCTGCGCAGGGACCCCCACCACGCCACCCCCTCGCGCCCGACTCGGAGAACCAGAGCTCTGGGAAGGGACCCCCACCACGCCACCCCCTCGCGCCCGACTCGGAGAACCAGAGCTCTGGGCAGGGACCCCCACCACGCCACCCCCTCGCCCCCGACTCGGAGAACCAGAGCTCTGGGCAGGGACCCCCACCACGCCACCCCCTCGCGCCCGACTCGGAGAACCAGAGCTCTGGGCAGGGACCCCCACCACGCCACCCCCTTGCGCCCGACTCTGAGAACCAGAGCTCTGGGCAGGGACCCCCACCACGCCACCCCCTCGCCCCCGACTCGGAGAACCAGAGCTCTGGGCAGGGACCCCCACCACGCCACCCCCTCGCCCCCGACTCGGAGAACCAGAGCTCTGGGCAGGGACCCCCACCACGCCACCCCCTCGCGCCCGACTCGGAGAACCAGAGCTCTGGGCAGGGACCCCCACCACGCCACCCCCTTGCGCCCGACTCTGAGAACCAGAGCTCTGGGCAGGGACCCCCACCACGCCACCCCCTCGCGCCCGACTCGGAGAACCAGAGCTCTGGGCAGGGACCCCCACCACGCCACCTGCCCAGATTGAATGCCTTTATTGTCATTGTACTTTACAATACAACGAAATTAGGAATAGCAGTCATCACTCTATATCTGCCAATAATATGTCTTAGTAAGATGATATTTAAATTTAAAACATATAATGCAATGCCATAATGATTGAGAGATGAACAAATAAACCTAAGTGTTCATCTTGAAATATTACTAACAATATCAAAGTTATTCTAGTGTTTCCTTGATAAATCAGAGCAGATTTGACACAGAAAGACACGTGAAGCTCGAGCTGAAGGAGGACGTGTGTACAGTTACACAGTTACACTGAAAGACTTTTATAGGATTTTTAAAAGCTTTATAGAGTTAAATCTCCTTATTTAACATTCTCCACATTCTCACCGCGACTACAAAGTCCAACTCAAACACACATGAAGCGTTATGCTGATCTCTAATGAGCATGTAGAGAGATATACAGCTGAGTGTGTGTGTGTTTGTGTAACATGGGTATTACACTGGCATTAAAATGTGAACGTGAATGAGGACATTTCTTGAGTCCTCGTATTTCAAATGGCTTTAAAAACACACTGAATAGTGTTTTATTAAAAATGTAAAAATGCATAAAGTTTCCTGTAATGAGCAGGTTTAGGGGTCGGGTTTGTGTGTGTGTGTGTGTGTGTGTGCTTGAGCGCGTGTGTGAGTGTGTGTGTGTAAGCGTGTGTGTGTGTGTGTCTGCCAGCTGAACCCGGAGAAAACCCCCAGCATTATCATCCAGGCTTTATTCCACTGAAAACTGACATGAGGTGATTCATATTCATTCCTTCCCTGAGTCGATCCTTCGATCCTTCCATCAATCTCTCAAACACCAGCACTCTCTTATCATCTCTGTTTCTAGATTCATCTCTTTTCTTCCCGGTGCATCTTTAGGGCATATAAGGAACCATATCAGTGTCAGCAATAATGATCAGTTGTGTGTTATTAGGCAGAGAGTGTGTGAAGATACTGGGATCTGCAGATCTTGAGGATCACAAGCTGTCAGACGGGTATGTGTGTGTGTGTGTGTGTGTGTGTGTGTGTGTGTGTGTTGGGCAGGTTTGAGCTGAACTGATGATCCACTTCAGGTGGGAAAAGCCTGTGTTTTGTCAAAATTGAGATTGGCAAGAGTTCAGAGACACGCCTGTCTAATACACACGCTTCACTCAGCCAGATCATGGAAATGTGAATCTCTGGGATAAAGCCGAACCGGCTCTCCTGTCTGACAGGGTGTTGTTCCCACACTCATGAAGACCAGCGGAGGGAACAACCGGCAAGATTCATTTCTCAGTTTTGTCCCGTGGCTCTGTTAATTTTAAAGCGACTGCACACTCGTATGAATATTCAAAACTACACAATAACCAACACGCCATGTGAAGACTTACAGTACCGGTCACAAGCTGGGGCTCAGAACGATTTCTGGAAGAAATTTACTGAGGAAGAATTAATTAAATTGATCAAAAGGGACATTTACATCGTTAAAACATGTCTATTTATATTTCAAACACACATGAAGCTGTTTTCAACACTGATAATAATCATAACTGTTTCTTGATCATCTTCCGATCATCATATTAGAGTGATTTGTGAAGGATCATGCGACACTGAAGACTGGAGTAATGATGCTGAACATTCAGCTTTGATCACAGGAATAAATTACACTTTACTATATATATTATATTCACATAGAAAACTGCTGATTTACACTGGAATAATATTTCATAGTTTTACTGTATTTATGATCAAATAAACATTGGTGAACATAAGAGATTTCTTTCAAAAACAGGAAACACAATCTGAGGCATAACTCGTCTCCGAAGCTCAAAGCTGCGAGTGTGTGTGTGTGTGTGTGTGTGTGTGTGTGTGTGTGTGTGTGTGAGCATGGCTTGTTTATCCACACGCTCTCCCTCAGAGGAGTGTTTGGCTCAAGATCCAGCAAGTTTTATTTCTGCGTGCACTCCATAAATTTCATCTTTACCATAAAATAACAGAAAAGTTCTGTTGCTCTTGAATTACAAGGAACCTTTAGGGCTTTTTCCAGCCTTGAACATTTCAGATCCGCCCCGCGCTAGAAGCCGAGCGCTAGACTTTAATCGCTTTAACAGCGAGACTGAATCTAATAGGGGATCCTCACTCTTCCTGATGAGCTTCGCCAATGACGGAGAAGTACAGCTACAGTTACACTTATTAATCATGTTGTGTTGAAACGTCATTTCGGTTTCAGTCCACTGAATTATAGTACATTAGTTTTCCTTTTAAGTACGCTTTTCCTAAAAAAGAAAACATGCATTTCCCAGCTGTTTTGAGGATAAAATGAAAGGTTGTCATTGCGACGGGAGGAGTTTGTGTCAAACTAACACTTTGAGTGTTAAAATAGCGTTTTTACAGCAAGTGCTACGCTTACATTTCACCTCAAACTGACAGGATACCCTTCACAAAAATAAACAGGCTAATATTTAGCTGAGGCAGCCGGGGTTAGTGTGTTATCCGACTCACGCTGGCGAAAGCAGAGCCAGAACTTCTCCTCTCGATAAACAAACACTGGCTGGAAGAGGAACTCAGGACATTACAATAACACACTCAAACCAGGCATTATGGGAGGGAATACGGTTTCTTATAAAGGTCAAGGGTCAAAGCCGCCTGTGTGTGTGTGTGTGTGAAGAAGTCAACTGTGAGGGCTCAGCTGACACTCGCTGGGTTTTTTACTTGCTAATGTTACTTTTAAATGTCATTTTTTTTTATATTTCTAATCTAAAAAGCACATTGTTGTTTCTACTTTTCTAAGCCATATCAAACTTAAGGCAAGTTCACACCAAGGACGATAACTTCAAAGACAACGATAAACATATAGTTTTTAAATATTAAAGAATAGCACCAGAAGTTCACACCACAGCTTTAACAATAATGGCACAGAGAAAATATCACTGGAATCACTTTCAGAACGATTTTATCCAGATGATAATTGATAAAAACATTGACAGCCAATCAGAATCATGAGCTCTGGCATTTAAAGCTTGTGTTGGAATAACCAGAACGATATCGTCCGCTGGTGTGGACGCTAATATAGGCTAGTTATCATTATATAGTTATAGTTCTTGGTATGAACGGGCCTTTGCAGTTTCCATCTGGCAGTCAATAAATCAGGCAAACAAATCCTGAAACTACAAATAAGTTTGATTTTATTGTTACTACAGAGGATGTTCATTTATTTAATATTAATGTCGACATCAACAGATTAATTCATGTTTTGAATTAATATTATTTCAATATTTGTTTTATTCGTAAAGGCTGGTCAGAGACATCAGACCGGATGCCAAAATGTATTGTTCATATAGTTTATCGTTGCGACAATATAAAGTGTCAATCAATATCCCTTTTGTTATATTGTATATACTGCGCCATCTACATATCTCCGCTCAGCTTTAAGTGGGCGAAACCGGCTGATAAAGATGTGAACAGAAAATCAGATGTGTATCAGTATATTAGATCTGTGCATTCGCTCTTAAAGTGACAGCAGCCTAATAAATGTGCTGTCGTCTGTCATTAATGTTAATCGAATAACAGAGAGGACATCTCTCACGGCTCTGGCTGAATAAATTCTGTAGCTTTAAAAAGAGTCAATGCATGTTTAATTCATAAAGTAAACACCTTATAATAATGGCAGTGAGTTTTGCACAGGAACATGTAAAAATCAAGTGCCTATTTTTACGTTTTCCCCCCGACTAGTTTATGAACTGCTGTCACCAGTAAGATTAAGTGTGATGTGTGTTTTGTTCCATTGGGAAAGCAAGATGACTGGGAGAGACTTCCTGATCAATACACAATTACAGAGAGCTGCAGCACACACACACACACACACACAAACACACACACACACACACACAGAGACGTGTGCTCAGGCCTCAGGCTCATTTCACGCTTATCAGCTGACATATACACCAGGAAGACAGGTCACATCAATACACACACACACACACACCGGCCAGACAAAGATCAGTGAGTCAAAACTAACCAACAGCACAGTGGTTACACTCTGTCACTTCCTGTATCCCGAAACAACACTGACTACACGCTCCTAGCACATGCCACAGAACTCAGACAGAGTCATGCTGTATCTACACTGGCTGGTCTGTGTTTGTGTGTGTGTGTGGGTTGGGGGGACACAGGAGAGAAGTGACTCTAATAGCCATCCTGCTAAAAGATTAGATTCATTTCAACAAAACCTTTGCTAGTGAAGCTACACTATAGTGCCAAAAGTATTGGGACACCCCTCCAAATCACTGAATTCCGGCGTTCCAATCACACAGGTGTATAAAATCGAGCACCCAGGCATGCAGACGCTTCTACAAACATCTGTGAAAGAATGTGTCGCTCTCATGAGCTCAGTGAATTCAAGTGTGGTACCGTGATAGTTTGCCACCTGTGCAATAAGTCCAATAAAAGTGCATCTGTCCATGATAAAAGTGCATCTATCCATGATAAAAGTGCATCTATCCATGATAAAAGTGCATCTATCCATCATAAAAGTGCATCTATCCATCATAAAAGTGCATCTGTCCATGATAAAAGTGCATCTGTCCATCATAAAAGTGCATCTATCCATCATAAAAGTGCATCTGTCCATGATAAAAGTGCATCTATCCATCATAAAAGTGCATCTATCCATCATAAAAGTGCATCTATCCATCATAAGAGTGTATCTATCCATCATAAAACTGCATCTATCCATCATAAGAGTGCATCTATCCATCATAAAAGTGTATCTATCCATCATAAAAGTGCATCTATCCATCATAAAAGTGCATCTATCCATCATAAAAGTGCATCTATCCATCATAAAAGTGCATCTATCCATCATAAAAGTGCATCTATCCATCATAAAACATAAAAGTGCATCTATCCATCATAAAAGTGCATCTATCCATCATAAAAGTGCATCTATCCATCATAAAACATAAAAGTGCATCTATCCATCATAAAAGTGCATCTATCCATCATAAAAGTGTATCTATCCATCATAAAAGTGCATCTATCCATCATAAAAGTGCATCTATCCATCATAAAAGTGCATCTATCCATCATAAAAGTGTATCAGTGCATCTATCCATCATAAAAGTGCATCTATCCATCATAAAAGTGCATCTATCCATCATAAAAGTGCATCTATCCATCATAAAAGTGCATCTATCCATCATAAAAGTGCATCTATCCATCATAAAAGTGCATCTATCCATCATAAAAGTGCATCTATCCATCATAAAAGTGCATCTATCCATCATAAAAGTGCATATAAAAGTGTATCTATCCATCATAAAAGTGCATCTATCCATCATAAAAGTGCATCTATCCATCATAAAAGTGCATCTATTCATCATAAAAGTGCATCTATCCATCATAAAAGTGTATCTATCCATCATAAAAGTGCATCTATCCATCATAAAAGTGCATCTATCCATCATAAAAGTGCATCTATTCATCATAAAAGTGCATCTATCCATCATAAAAGAGTATCTATCCATCATAAAAGTGTATCTATCCATCATAAAAGTGCATCTATCCATCATAAAAGTGCATCTATCCATCATAAAAGTGCATCTATCCATCATAAAAGTGCATCTATCCATGATAAAAGTGCATCTATCCATCATAAAAGTGCATCTATTCATGATAAAAGTGCATCTATCCATCATAAAAGTGCATCTATTCATGATAAAAGTGCATCTATCCATCATAAAAGAGTATCTATCCATCATAAAAGTGTATCTATCCATCATAAAAGTGCATCTATCCATCATAAAAGTGCATCTATCCATCATAAAAGTGCATCTATTCATGATAAAAGTGCATCTATCCATCATAAAAGTGCATCTATCCATCATAAAAGTGCATCTATTCATGATAAAAGTGCATCTATCCATCATAAAAGTGTATCTATCCATCATAAAAGTGCATCTATCCATCATAAAAGTGCATCTATCCATCATAAAAGTGCATCTATCCATCATAAAAGAGTGCTCCACGCGGCTCCGGGGGTTAATAAAGGCCTTCTGAAGTGAAGCAAAAAATATCTATATTTACAGCCATTCACCGCCATTATAAAGCTTGAAAGAGCCAGGACATTTTTTAATATAACTCTGATTGTATTCGTCTGAAAGAAGAATGTCATATACACCTAGGAGGACTTGAGGGCGAGTAAATCATGGGCAAATTTCCATTTTTGGGTGAACTGTCCCTTTAACACTCCTCTACTACACGCTGGAAGAGTAACAGCTGTGTGCGCTGTACGAACCCGTACCCTGAGCTTTTAGATCGGAGACTGAGATAGACCCTATATGGTGAAGACCTGGGGATGAATAACTAAGCAGATGTCTACATTTCCCAGCATGCACTAGGGCACTGGTGCAGGTCGGCTGCTCACGGGTCGTTTCCTCAATTGCAGTGGCCGTTCCTGAGAGAGAGAGAGAGAGAGAGAGAGAGAGAGAGAGAGAGAGAGAGAGAGAGAGAGACAGAGAGAGAGAGAGAGAGAGAGAGAGAGACAGAGAGAGAGAGAGAGAGAGAGAGAGAGAGAGAGAGAGAGAGAGAGAGAGAGAGAGAGAGAGAGAGAGAGAGAGAGAGACAGAGAGAGAGAGAGAGAGAGAGAGAGAGAGAGAGAGGAGAGAGAGAGAGAGAGAGCCTGTCCTCCTGTACACTGCGTGACCCTGTGTTTTGGCTGCCGGCCCGTCAGGCACGCTCTCGGCTCCCCTCAGAGAAACACACAGCACAACAAATCTTCCCCGGCTCAGCCAGAGACGGAGTGTGTGAGAACGAGGGAGTGTGAGAGAACGAGAGCAGCCGGGGGTCTGACGACGGGACAGGACTGCGCTTCACTTCCAGAACCGGCTCACACTGCAGATACGCATCTTATGGATTTAACTTGGAAAAGCTTGCGCTAACCTCAAGAGAACTCAACACACACACACACACACACACACACACACACACACACAACCTGTCGGGATGCTCTGCTTACATGACCAAGCCCTCGGAGAGAGCACACACTCACTTCTGCAAATGTTTGATGAAGCACAACAGACTAAAACTGGCTCTGCAATCTCAAGATTATACAAAGACCTTAAATGGGTCATATCAAGAAAACACACATTTTCCTTTTATCGCTAGATCTTTTGAAATAATAATAATACTATTACAGAACTAAAAACTTCCTCCTGTTCAAAAACATTTATTGAAAATAAGCCGCAAAAACCTTGACAGACAGACAGACAGACAGACAGACAGACAGACAGACAGACAGTGAGTCAGACAGACAGACACACAGACAGTGAGTCAGACAGACAGACAGTGAGTCACACAGACAGACAGACAGTGAGTCTGACAGACAGACACACAGACAGTGAGTCAGACAGACAGACAGTGAGTCACACAGACAGTGAGTCAGACAGACAGACAGTGAGTCACACAGACAGTGAGACAGACAGACAGACAGTGAGTCACACAGACAGTGAGTCAGACAGACAGACAGTGAGTCACACAGACAGTGAGTCAGACAGACAGACAGTGAGTCACACAGACAGTGAGACAGACAGACAGACAGTGAGTCAGACAGACAGACAGTGAGTCAGACAGACAGACAGTGAGTCAGACAGACAGACAGACAGTGAGTCAGACAGACAGACAGTGAGTCACACAGACAGTGAGACAGACAGACAGACAGTGAGTCAGACAGACAGACAGTGAGTCACACAGACAGTGAGACAGACAGACAGACAGTGAGTCAGACAGACAGTGAGTCACAGACAGACAGACAGTGAGTCTGACAGACAGACAGACAGTGAGTCACACAGACAGTGAGACAGACAGACAGACAGTGAGACAGACAGACAGACAGTGAGTCAGACAGACAGACAGTGAGTCAGACAGACAGACAGTGAGTCAGACAGACAGACAGTGAGTCACACAGACAGTGAGACAGACAGACAGACAGTGAGACAGACAGACAGTGAGTCACAGACAGACAGACAGACAGTGAGTCAGACAGACAGACAGACAGTGAGACAGACAGACAGTGAGTCACAGACAGACAGTGAGTCACAGACAGACAGACAGACAGACAGACACAGACACAGACACAGACACAGACAGACAGACAGTGAGACAGACAGACAGACAGACAGACAGTGAGACAGTGAGACAGACAGACAGACAGACAGTGAGACAGTGAGACAGACAGACAGACAGACAGTGAGACAGACAGACAGTGAGTCACAGACAGACAGACAGACAGACAGACAGACAGACAGACAGACAGACAGACAGACAGACAGACAGTGAGACAGACACAGACAGACGGGTGTGTTTCTCATACACCGCCGTAACTCGCTGCTTCACTACAACAGTACGATGCATCGTTGAAGAGATCAACTATAGTAACGACTGTCGGGAAACACCGACTCGTTGAACTGATGATAACGACAGAACTTGTGACCATAGTTGGCTAATGATGCTTTCAGGAAACACACTCCAGAGCGACAGCGCTCCAAATCCAGTTAAATCATGTGACGAACATCTCGTGTGAGGAGAGACATCAAGCCTTGTTTATACTCGACGCGTCCGCACGAGCGCGAGTCTCCGCTGACTGCGCTCGGACCTCTCCATATGGACGAGGCGTTTATACTTGACGCGCTCGCCGTTGTGCTATTCTGTGAAACGACAGGGGGCGACTCGGAGTAATTCTCTTCTAAACCACCAGGAATCAGCAGTGAAGAAGTAGTTTGTCATTTATTAGTAGTTTATTAATTTCTGATTCATATAAAAAGAGTAATAAATGCAGTAGGTGTATTGCACTTTCACTGCATGTAAACTAGTAAACAACTGAAGCCTTATTGAAGAGTGTTTAAACCTTAATTTCATCAGCAGGGCTTAATTCTGCTATTGTAGGCTTATTTTGTAAATGTAAGCAGTTACTTTAGAGTGCAAACTGGGTGCTTAATGTAAATGTGTTCCTATTCACAAAATGAGAGGCTTTTATGGTCGCCCATCAATGCAAATGTCTCTGTGTATAGAAGGATCATAAACATGGTGGTACAGACATACCAGTTCGGCCAGATTCGGCTCGAAGTCGTTCAACTTCGGATGCGGCGCCGCGCGCGATGTTACAAAAAGCGCAGTGCACACCGCCAGGCGAAATGGGGTCTTGCGCACCCAACGCGCACGACCGCCCACACCGCAATGACGTCATTTTTGCCGCGCGCACTTCGCGCTCTTGCGGACGCGTCGAGTATAAACAAGGCTTCAGTCTTCACTCTGTAAGCCTGACTTAACCGCTTCTGACAGCATCCGACCACAACAGACAACAGTCTCGCCACAGCGGGAGCGGAGGACACACTGATGGAGGAAACCAGAGAGATGGACACTGTGGAAAACCCCAGAAACCACTAATCACACAGAGGACAGTGTCTCCATTTGGTGTGATTCAGTGTGTGTGGGGGTTTTGCCACTAGTTATTAAAGGGACAGTAGAAGACAGGGGATTCCAGGGCAGGGAGAGGAAATGGGATCAGAACCGGTATGTCCCATGTGAGGACCAGTTCAGTGTTCAGTGCTCTCCGCCTGATGGATGTGGCACAGTAATGGATGTCGGGGGCGATGCCTTGCACACGCGACAGGACTGAACCTCTCTGAATCTGGAGTCTGACAGCATGTGCATATTGTTTAGCAGGTGTTAAGACAATAATTTCAAAAGGCGGAGTATTTGTATCTTCCTGTTAATGTACGAAAAACAGACCTCATGTGGAAGAGTGAGTGACATTTGATAGGTAAAACTGAGAGGTGCAATGCAGTGTGAATCAGTGAGGTGTGTGAATCAGTGAGGTGTGTGAATCAGTGAGGTGTGTGAATCAGTGAGGTGTGTGAATCAGTGTGGCGTGTGAATCAGTGAGGTGTGTGAATCAGTGTGGCGTGTGAATCAGTGAGGTGTGTGAATCAGTGTGGCGTGTGAATCAGTGAGGTGTGTGAATCAGTGTGGCGTGTGAATCAGTGAGGCGTGTGAATCAGTGTGGCGTGTGAATCAGTGAGGTGTGTGAATCAGTGTGGCGTGTGAATCAGTGAGGCGTGTGAATCAGTGTGGCGTGTGAATCAGTGAGGTGTGTGAATCAGTGTGGCGTGTGAATCAGTGAGGCGTGTGAATCAGTGTGGCGTGTGAATCAGTGTGGCGTGTGAATCAGTGAGGCGTGTGAATCAGTGTGGCGTGTGAATCAGTGTGGCGTGTGAATCAGTGAGGTGTGTGAATCAGTGTGGCGTGTGAATCAGTGAGGCGTGTGAATCAGTGTGGCGTGTGAATCAGTGTGGCGTGTGAATCAGAGTGGCGTGTGAATCAGTGAGGCGTGTGAATCAGTGTGGCGTGTGAATCAGTGTGGCGTGTGAATCAGTGAGGCGTGTGAATCAGTGTGGTGTGTGAATCAGTGTGGTGTGTGAATCAGTGTGGCGTGTGAATCAGTGTGGCGTGTGAATCAGTGTGGCGTGTGAATCAGTGTGGCGTGTGAATCAGTGAGGCGTGTGAATCAGTGTGGTGTGTGAATCAGTGTGGTGTGTGAATCAGTGAGGTGTGTGAATCAGTGTGGTGTGTGAATCAGTGTGGCGTGTGAATCAGTGTGGAGTGTGAATCAGTGTGGCGTGTGAATCAGTGTGGAGTGTGAATCAGTGTGGCGTGTGAATCAGTGAGGCATGTGAATCAGTGTGGTGTGTGAATCAGTGTGGCGTGTGAATCAGTGAGGCGTGTGAATCAGTGTGGTGTGTGAATCAGTGTGGTGTGTGAATCAGTGAGGTGTGTGAATCAGTGTGGTGTGTGAATCAGTGTGGCGTGTCAATCAGTGAGGTGTGTGAATCAGTGTGGCGTGTGAATCAGTGTGGAGTGTGAATCAGTGTGGCGTGTGAATCAGTGTGGAGTGTGAATCAGTGTGGCGTGTGAATCAGTGTGGCGTGTGAATCAGTGTGGCGTGTGAATCAGTGAGGCGTGTGAATCAGTGTGGCGTGTGAATCAGTGAGGTGTGTGAATCAGTGTGGCGTGTGAATCAGTGTGGCGTGTGAATCAGTGTGGTGTGTGAATCAGTGTGGCGTGTGAATCAGTGAGGTGTGTGAATCAGTGTGGCGTGTGAATCAGTGTGGAGTGTGAATCAGTGTGGCGTGTGAATCAGTGTGGCGTGTGAATCAGTGTGGCGTGTGAATCAGTGTGGCGTGTGAATCAGTGATGTGTGAATCAGTGTGGCGTGTGAATCAGTGTGGCGTGTGAATCAGTGAGGCGTGTGAATCAGTGTGGCGTGTGAATCAGTGAGGCGTGTGAATCAGTGTGGTGTGTGAATCAGTGTGGTGTGTGAATCAGTGTGGCGTGTGAATCAGTGTGGCGTGTGAATCAGTGTGGCGTGTGAATCAGTGTGGCGTGTGAATCAGTGAGGCGTGTGAATCAGTGTGGTGTGTGAATCAGTGAGGTGTGTGAATCAGTGTGGTGTGTGAATCAGTGTGGCGTGTCAATCAGTGAGGTGTGTGAATCAGTGTGGCGTGTGAATCAGTGTGGAGTGTGAATCAGTGTGGCGTGTGAATCAGTGTGGAGTGTGAATCAGTGTGGCGTGTGAATCAGTGTGGCGTGTAAATCAGTGAGGCGTGTGAATCAGTGTGGCGTGTGAATCAGTGAGGTGTGTGAATCAGTGTGGCGTGTGAATCAGTGTGGCGTGTGAATCAGTGTGGCGTGTGAATCAGTGTGGTGTGTGAATCAGTGTGGCGTGTAAATCAGTGAGGTGTGTGAATCAGTGTGGCGTGTGAATCAGTGAGGTGTGTGAATCAGTGTGGAGTGTGTATCAGTGAGGCGTGTGAATCAGTGTGGCGTGTGAATCAGTGATGTGTGAATCAGTGTGGCATGTGAATCAGTGAGACATGTGAATCAGTGATGTGTGAATCAGTGAGGCGTGTGAATCAGTGAGGCGTGTGAATCAGTGTGGCGTGTGAATCAGTGTGGTGTGTGAATCAGTGTGGCGTGTGTATCAGTGAGGCGTGTGAATCAGTGTGGCGTGTGAATCAGTGATGTGTGAATCAGTGAGGCGTGTGAATCAGTGAGGCGTGTGAATCAGTGTGGCGTGTGAATCAGTGTGGCGTGTGAATCAGTGAGGCGTGTGAATCAGTGTGGCGTGTGAATCAGTGTGGCGTGTGAATCAGTGAGGTGTGTGAATCAGTGTGGCATGTGAATCAGTGAGGCGTGTGAATCAGTGTGGCGTGTGAATCAGTGTGGCGTGTGAATCAGAGTGGCGTGTGAATCAGTGAGGCGTGTGAATCAGTGTGGCGTGTGAATCAGTGAGGCGTGTGAATCAGTGTGGTGTGTGAATCAGTGTGGTGTGTGAATCAGTGTGGCGTGTGAATCAGTGTGGCGTGTGAATCAGTGTGGCGTGTGAATCAGTGTGGCGTGTGAATCAGTGAGGCGTGTGAATCAGTGTGGTGTGTGAATCAGTGTGGTGTGTGAATCAGTGAGGTGTGTGAATCAGTGTGGTGTGTGAATCAGTGTGGCGTGTCAATCAGTGAGGTGTGTGAATCAGTGTGGCGTGTGAATCAGTGTGGAGTGTGAATCAGTGTGGCGTGTGAATCAGTGTGGAGTGTGAATCAGTGTGGCGTGTGAATCAGTGTGGCGTGTGAATCAGTGTGGCGTGTGAATCAGTGTGGCGTGTGAATCAGTGAGGTGTGTGAATCAGTGAGGTGTGTGAATCAGTGTGGCATGTGAATCAGTGAGGCGTGTGAATCAGTGTGGCGTGTGAATCAGTGTGGCGTGTGAATCAGTGAGGCGTGTGAATCAGTGTGGCGTGTGAATCAGTGAGGTGTGTGAATCAGTGTGGTGTGTGAATCAGTGTGGCGTGTCAATCAGTGAGGTGTGTGAATCAGTGTGGCGTGTGAATCAGTGTGGAGTGTGAATCAGTGTGGCGTGTGAATCAGTGTGGAGTGTGAATCAGTGTGGCGTGTGAATCAGTGTGGCGTGTGAATCAGTGAGGCGTGTGAATCAGTGTGGTGTGTGAATCAGTGTGGCGTGTGAATCAGTGAGGCGTGTGAATCAGTGTGGTGTGTGAATCAGTGTGGTGTGTGAATCAGTGAGGTGTGTGAATCAGTGTGGTGTGTGAATCAGTGTGGCGTGTCAATCAGTGAGGTGTGTGAATCAGTGTGGCGTGTGAATCAGTGTGGAGTGTGAATCAGTGTGGCGTGTGAATCAGTCCGGAGTGTGAATCAGTGTGGCGTGTGAATCAGTGTGGCGTGTGAATCAGTGAGGCGTGTGAATCAGTGTGGCGTGTGAATCAGTGAGGTGTGTGAATCAGTGTGGCGTGTGAATCAGTGTGGCGTGTGAATCAGTGTGGTGTGTGAATCAGTGTGGCGTGTGAATCAGTGAGGTGTGTGAATCAGTGTGGAGTGTGAATCAGTGTGGAGTGTGAATCAGTGTGGCGTGTGAATCAGTGTGGCGTGTGAATCAGTGTGGCGTGTGAATCAGTGATGTGTGAATCAGTGTGGCGTGTGAATCAGTGTGGCGTGTGAATCAGTGAGGCGTGTGAATCAGTGTGGCGTGTGAATCAGTGAAGCGTGTGAATCAGTGTGGTGTGTGAATCAGTGTGGTGTGTGAATCAGTGTGGCGTGTGAATCAGTGTGGCGTGTGAATCAGTGTGGCGTGTGAATCAGTGTGGCGTGTGAATCAGTGAGGCGTGTGAATCAGTGTGGTGTGTGAATCAGTGAGGTGTGTGAATCAGTGTGGTGTGTGAATCAGTGTGGCGTGTCAATCAGTGAGGTGTGTGAATCAGTGTGGCGTGTGAATCAGTGTGGAGTGTGAATCAGTGTGGCGTGTGAATCAGTGTGGAGTGTGAATCAGTGTGGCGTGTGAATCAGTGTGGCGTGTAAATCAGTGAGGCGTGTGAATCAGTGTGGCGTGTGAATCAGTGAGGTGTGTGAATCAGTGTGGCGTGTGAATCAGTGTGGCGTGTGAATCAGTGTGGCGTGTGAATCAGTGTGGTGTGTGAATCAGTGTGGCGTGTAAATCAGTGAGGTGTGTGAATCAGTGTGGCGTGTGAATCAGTGAGGTGTGTGAATCAGTGTGGAGTGTGTATCAGTGAGGCGTGTGAATCAGTGTGGCGTGTGAATCAGTGATGTGTGAATCAGTGTGGCATGTGAATCAGTGAGACATGTGAATCAGTGATGTGTGAATCAGTGAGGCGTGTGAATCAGTGAGGCGTGTGAATCAGTGTGGCGTGTGAATCAGTGTGGTGTGTGAATCAGTGTGGCGTGTGTATCAGTGAGGCGTGTGAATCAGTGTGGCGTGTGAATCAGTGATGTGTGAATCAGTGAGGCGTGTGAATCAGTGAGGCGTGTGAATCAGTGTGGCGTGTGAATCAGTGTGGTGTGTGAATCAGTGTGGCGTGTGTATCAGTGAGGCGTGTGAATCAGTGTGGCGTGTGAATCAGTGATGTGTGAATCAGTGAGGCGTGTGAATCAGTGTGGCGTGTGAATCAGTGAGGTGTGTGAATCAGTGTGGCGTGTGTATCAGTGAGGCGTGTGAATCAGTGTGGCGTGTGAATCAGTGATGTGTGAATCAGTGTGGCGTGTGAATCAGTGAGGCGTGTGAATCAGTGATGTGTGAATCAGTGAGGCGTGTGAATCAGTGTGGCGTGTGTATCAGTGAGGCGTGTGAATCAGTGTGGCGTGTGAATCAGTGATGTGTGAATCAGTGTGGCGTCTGAATCAGTGAGGCGTGTGAATCAGTGATGTGTGAATCAGTGAGGCGTGTGAATCAGTGAGGCGTGTGAATCAGTGTGACGTGTGAATCAGTGTGGTGTGTGAATCAGTGATGTGTGAATCAGTGATGTGTGAATCAGTGAGGCGTGTGAATCAGTGAGGTGTGTGAATCAGTGTGGCGTGTGAATCAGTGATGTGTGAATCAGTGATGTGTGAATCAGTGAGGCGTGTGAATCAGTGAGGCGTGTGAATCAGTGTGGCGTGTGAATCAGTGATGTGTGAATCAGTGAGGTGTGTGAATCAGTGAGGCATGTGAATCAGTGTGGCGTGTGAATCAGTGATGTGTGAATCAGTGTGGCGTGTGAATCAGTGAGGCGTGTGAATCAGTGTGGCGTGTGAATCAGTGAGGCGTGTGAATCAGTGTGCCGTGTGAATCAGTGATGTGTGAATCAGTGATGTGTGAATCAGTGAGGCGTGTGAATCAGTGAGGCATGTGAATCAGTGAGGTGTGTGAATCAGTGAGGCGTGTGAATCAGTGTGCCGTGTGAATAAGTTATGTGTGAATCAGTGATGTGTGAATCAGTGAGGCGTGTGAATCAGTGTGGGGTGTGAATCAGTGATGTGTGAATCAGTGAGGCGTGTGAATCAGTGAGGCGTGTGAATCAGTGTGGCGTGTGAATCAGTGATGTGTGAATCAGTGATGTGTGAATCAGTGAGGTGTGTGAATCAGTGAAGGGTGTGAATCACTGAAAGTTACAAATTCAAATTCAGTAAATATTGATTCATGTTGTCCTAAAGCAATAGTCTTAAAATGGTCTTGTTGCTTTAATAAAAATTTTTTTTAAAAAGAGTTATTAAGCTGACTGGCTCTGACCACAACTACTTTCACAAGCTTTTGGCTCAACTTCTAACATCAACCTCTATCTCTCCCCTCCTCTTCCCTTTTTTCTTCTTTTTTTTTGAGCTCTCATCCCTCAATTCAATCTCCCAACACCCAGGGAATCCAGATCCCTCAACACAGTCTGGATCTTCATCCTGAGGGCAGAACATGTGTTTTATAAAACACAACGGGCTCTGGCTCCACTGACTCTCTCCAGGGAAGATGAGGAATGTTTCTCGCTGGTATGAGCAATGCTTTGGCCAAGCTGAGCTTTTCTGTCCTGAAACTCAAACAGCATAAGGCCACGGCTGCGCTTTCATCCTCCTTTCCTCAAGCGCTGTTAAACAGGGACACTGCAGAAGGAAACGTGCCGATGCTCTTTGAAAGGTTCACAGCTAGACAACCTTCCGCTCTCGTGCCGTATAATAAGAGAGGACTTCGGCCGGTGACTCTGATTGGACGGGGACACATTCCAGGGGTTTTCTGCCTATTTGTTTAGCGTGAGCCTCCTGTCCGGTCCTTAAATATAGACCTCACCCAGCAAGAGCCCTCACACAAACACACGCACCTCATGCGAACACTCGCAGAAACACTTCAGGCAGGACTTTTCCTTTGCTTGTTTTCCAAGTATTTGTAATCCAATTGATTCAAATGATAGCCAATAATACCCAATAATAGCAGTAGGCGTTTATTTCCAAGTCTTAAATGTGACACGCCTATCAAAACAGTGTTCGAAAGATAGGCTCAAAAACAGGACAGAAAGTAGCTTAAACAAATACTTTAAAATGTAAATAATTAAAATAAAGTATATTAAATAATGTTATCGAGGTTTTTACATCAAAAACATCCCAATTTAGAAGTAAGCTATAGCTAAATTAGGATTCTTTTGATGTAAAAATTATTTAATATACTTTATTTTAATTATTTACTTTAGTTTTAAAGTATTTATTCATCATTGTTGTACTTGGGTTTTGTATTTTTAACTAATTATTTCCATATGATTTTCGTCACATTTTCATTATTTTCCAGACATTTTAAGGGAACTATATGAGTGACTCGAGTTTGTACTCATATCGTAGTAAATTTGATTCTGCATCAGCCTATTAAAGGGACAGTCCACCCGAAAATTAAAATTAGCCCATGATTTACTCCCCCTCAAGTCCTCCTAGGTGTATATGGCATTGTTCTTTCAGACAAATACAATCAGAGTTACATTAATAAATGTCCTTGCTCTTCCAAGCTTTATAATGGCAGTGAATGGAGGTCGAGATTTTGAAGCCCAAAAAAGTGCATCATCCATAATAAAAGTAATCCATACGACTCAAGCGATGCATTTGTGTAAGAAAAATATCCATATTTAAATATCTAGCTTCCGACAGACGGTCATACGCATTGCCTCAGTTTACATCGAAAGAGTAAAGTACTTTACACCTAGGATGGCTTGAGGGAGTAAATGATGTTATAATTATCATTTTTGGGTGAACTATCCCTTTAACTTCCATGGATGGCTTTCCATTTCAGCTGAAATCAGGCATGTATGGAGACAATTATGTTTTTCAAATAGGGGGTCTATGTCTATTTCTATCCCAGTTTCAAGAAAGAATTCAGGGAATGTTAATGAATGGTTAATTATTGAGAACCATCAGAGGCGTCCCGGTTCACACAACACTAATGTACCTTTGTGTAGTGCTGGAAAGAGCCATTCAAAAGCATTTCCGGCACCTAATCAGAGCTCCTCGTAACAGGGTCTGTGCCTGGAGAAACATGCTGTTCTTACCCGTTAATCAGAAGGAGAATGTTATGATGAAACAGATTCAGATGCACTCAGATATAAGAGGAGACTACACTCCTAACAATAAAGCTCCTTTATTGCCATCAATGGTTCCATGAAGATCCTTTAACATCCAATAATCTTTGCATTTTTGCATAAATGCGTTCAAGTCCATTTCCCGCTAACTTCCCTCCGTCTGGTTTACTCTGAGGTACATCACTGGTGGCGTTTCTCGAGCGCCCACTACTGGCGAACCCTTGAAATGTGTTTAAATTGAACGTCTCTAAGCCCTTTATCAGACTTATTATTTACACACATTGGTTTTACACACCATTCTGTCGGCCTGTATGGGGCGTTCTCACCGCCGGAGGAACCTTTCATAGTTCCTAGAACTATTGGTGGAAGTACTTGTTTTTTGGCGTGTTCGCACCGCAGGAACTGGGAACGATTTTAGTTCTAGAAACTCCTTTTGGAGGAACTGATTTACTCCTACTTCAGAGTCGGGTTTAAACCAGCACTATAGGAACTACAGTGCCGTTAGTGTTCGCTGATTCGCCGAACGCACGTGAAACACCAGCACCCGCCGTTTTTAATAAAGCTGTGTGAACACAAAGATTACAGCCTATATATTTACTCCAGAAACTAACTCTATAAACATGTAAAACAGTGATAGATGGACCTCTTAAACTCTACGCTGAGGAGAAAATCCAAAGCAACTGTAAGGGACCGAGAGAAACATGATTATGTATTTCTGTTCAGCAACACTGGACATCAACCACACAGCATACGCTGGGTCACCGTGATTTTGCCAAGTAAGACACGGTCCTGGATCAACATTCCTGTCCCAAAATGTAGTCCTTACCCAATCCCTACCCATAACTTTTCCCTAAAATCAGAGGGTAATGAAAGGTGAATAACACTGATGTTTAAGTACTTCACCCTGGTTCTAAGCCTAAACTTGACATAAACTCTAAACTTGTCCCTCAAATCTGATTGGTTGATTGGAAAGCTGATCCAGGAACATGTGGTACTTGGTGAAATCACGTTCACCACATACACTACCTTTTCATCACTGTCTACTTTCTGTGTATAACAGTTCTATCTAATAACGTATGTATATTAGACCGAACTGTTAGACAGATGGTAAACTAATGAACAGAGAATGTGAGCTCTGGCGTTCTCAGCGCCGTCACAATAAAAGTCACAACAACAAGCGAGTCGTACGTCACTTCAGAGTTCCTACTGGCGGTGCGAACGCAACCAGGAAATGTTCCTAAAGGAACCATTAGTTCTCGGAGAATCACCCTTCCAATACAATAAACTATAACAGTGTCAAAAAACAAGTATTTTGCGATTAAATGTCAGAATAACTCTAATATCAAACACTAGAGTTGTGTGGATTGGAGGGAAATTAGGCGCGACGTCACAATCGTGTTGCATTGTGGTCCATGGATCTGCCTGAAGTGAACATGTTGAAGCCGAACATCTCATTAAAGCCAACCATTCACTCCCTCCGCCAAAACCGAGGGTTCGAGGGTCTGTCCAGATAATCTTCCCTCACCCACTTGACCAAGTTGAAAATGGCGTAGGGGAGAAGTGTCTGGGGAAGTTCCCGAGGGTGTGTCTATCGGTGCATTGGCAGACCACAAATGGTTCTTCTAATATATGGCATCCCTTAACCTTTATTCTGAATGGTGTAGAGCAAGTAAGAACACCTCAGCTGAATTTAGACATGAGTCCAGCCGTGTTGTGCCAACCGTTAGAGTGATAATGGGTTTTCTTTGTGGGCAGTGAAAAGACTTCAGACACAAAAGCCCCCAGTGCCTGCAAAGTGCTGGCCATTCACCCAGGAATTACACACATGGAGAAAGCTTTCATAAGTCCCTGCGGTTCAGCTCGGGATTCGACTCACGTGGCCACCATAAAGAAATGTGTCGAAATTAACCCTCTATGACACTGAACCTACCGGAGAGACGCATTGTTTGGCTTTAATGAGATGAGGGAACACAGATCAATCCGGCATATGTCCACAGCATAGACCTCTAAAGGCTTCACACACATCGATCTGTGAAGTACCCGAAGGAGCTGACCTCTGACCTCTGACACAAAGTCACATGGGCATTCCTCAATTACTGTGAAGGGAGCGAAACATCTCAACGGTTACGGTCATGTGTCGATGTTCATAACAAATGTTTTTCTCTCAAAACCCCTGGCCCGTTCCTCAAGACAAATACAGGATTTATTGTCCACAATAAACCACTGTCAGGTGATTGTCTTTAGTTGACTGGATCAGATCATGTGTTTTACATTAGCACTGGAGCCGATCCGCCTGACGCGCACGGATGAGCTCGACAGAAGAGGAGAAACGCTACTGAACACTGAGAGACACTGGGAACTAAATGACGACTTCGATCGGATCGTGCCGGTCGATTCACTGACTAGCGGCCCGTTGGGCGACTGATTGACTGATCCCTCGTTATCTCTTCAGTGATGTGGGATGAAGTCTTGTTCTCACGGTATACCTGAGAACATGGAGATATCCCTCTCAATTTCATCTCAATAAAAGCTCTCAACGAGATTCACTGAAAAAGGCTTTCATTCACATCCAAAAATATGATTTAACATCCCTAAACCAACCTATTAGGTTGTTAAATCTTTGTTAGATTAGGTAAGGTAATAGCCTAAATATGTCTAAAACTTGAATTGAAAATGTGATCTGTTAAGCATCATCCATCACAGATAGTCGTACACATTGTTAAAAAAAGGTCTCAACTAGCAGAATGCAACAAGCGTAATTGTTTCGGGTAGAGACCAAACAATACCAAGTACAAAACACTTCACGTATGCGGCTCTTGGGCTGCGCTTTGGTGTGTAGCTTGATCAAACATTAGTAGATTATAGTAGATCACATATATTTATTTAGAGCTGGTTTTCCCGATTCGAACGAGCCCAAACACAACACAACATGATGCATTACACACTGCTTTGCTTAAGCAATACGACATCCGAGATAAGATCACTGTGCGGTAATCCAGTGTTTTGGGGTTTAATTTACAACGTTGGGAAGGTCAACGAATAGAAACTCGTCCACCAGGTTCTTATTACTTCGCATTCTCTTCATTACACATGCAAGTAGTGCTTCTGTTCATGTATTTGTGCAAAAAGTATTGTCATGTATGCAGGAATTATTTTCTGTCCCACAAAAAAACTATTTTGTGTTTCATTTGATTGGATGGAGAAGCCATCAATCGACCCCATATGCAGCTTTGGCACTTTCTAATGGAAAGTCATGGTTTCCGGTTTAAACTTGTTTTGTGCAGTGCAGCAAAAAAACTGTCCCCACTGAAAACATAAAAAGACACATTTTGTTTAAATAGTATTTTGGCTTGACACCTGAGTATTAATGTGCAGAACACATACTTGCTGATTAAAAAATAAAATGTGGGGTTTTTTTTTTAGTACATAACAGAAAATATGATGCATATTTTAAAAAGACATACAAAATATTTGAAGAGAATATTCCCGGCGTCTTGATTATAGCAAGTAAACTAAATCGACAAAATTATTTAATTAATTTATCTTAAGTGACAATTCTACTTTCATATTATAGCTAATTTAGCTTTTGTTCATGGTGAACGTAAGTTCTAAAAACACCAATATAAATATATTATATTGACCTAATAAGTAACATTTTATCTTACAACTAAAGAAAATATATTGATTAAGTATATATATTGGTCTTTATAATACATTTTTACTTTGCATGAATGTTAATTTTTAGGAAAAGAAATGTTTTTATTAACATTAAATCAAATTGGTGTGTTCGATGGGCCAATCAGAGGACAGCGTGTGGTTTCTGCGGACAGACGGAGACATCGAGGGATTCTGGACAGTGGACATCACTGGTGTCTGAGATCAAACACACTCGTGTCCTCGTGGCAGAACCACTGACGCAAACACACCATATCTGAGAGACCGCATTCATGCAGAGCTTTAGTGTTATCAGCCAGACTCATGCACAGTCAATACACACCGGTAATATTTAAGAGTGGCCGCTTATGCTTTTCCCATGATTATCTTTCTTTAGTGTGTAATGTTGCTGTTTTGCGCATGAAAAAGCTCTAGTTCTACTCTATATCAGTGTCAGTGTTTCTGAACTCCTGAAACGCCTCCATTGTAGTCTTGAGTTTCTACCGGGAACGAACACGTCACAATATTCCTCATTATAATAATTCATACACAGAATAAAGGGGCGGGGCCTGGTTGAGTTAGTTAGTAGTGTGTTGAAACTGGTGGTTATGTTAAGGGGCGGGACATTTCCCAAACACACTCGACCAATTACAACACACTGCTCCAGCCGACCAATCACAACACCCTGCTCCAGCCGACCAATCACAACACACTGCTCCAGCCGACCAATCACAACACACTGCTCCAGCCGACCAATCACAACACACTGATCCAGCCGACCAATCAGAGCACACTGCTCCAGCCAACCAATCACAACACATTACTCCAGCCAACCAATCACAACACACTACTCCAGCCAACCAATCACAACACACTGCTGTAGCCAACCAATCACAACACACTGCTCTAGCCGACCAATCACAACACACTGCTCCAGCCGACCAATCACAACACCCTGCTCCAGTCGACCAATGACAAACACCCTGCTCCAGCCGACCAATCACAACACACTGCTCTAGCCGACCAATCAGAGTGCAGTGATCCAGCCGACCAATCAGAGCTCAGTGATCCAGCCGACCAATGACAAACACCCTACTCCAGCCGACCAATCACAACACACTGCTCTAGCCGACCAATCAGAGCTCAGTGATCCAGCCGACCAATCAGAGCTCAGTGATCCAGCCGACCAATCACAACAAACTGCTCCAGCCGACCAATCACAACACACTGCTCTAGCCGACCAATCAGAGCTCAGTGATCCAGCCGACCAATCAGAGCTCAGTGATCCAGCCGACCAATCACAACAAACTGCTCCAGCCGACCAATCACAACAAACTGCTCCAGCCGACCAATCAGAGCTCAGTGATCCAGCTGACCAATCATAACACACTGCACTGCTCCAGCCGACCAATCACAACACACTGCTCCAGCCGACCAATCACAACACACTGCTCCAGCCGACTAATCAGCCAATGTTGTGCAGGTGAAATATGACCTGGACATGTTTTCATGAGATTCCCCCTAAAAGACTCTTAAATCTTTGGGTGTGAAGCTTTATAGATGAAAGCCATCCATCCTCATGTTGCACACACTCTCACTCTCTCTGCTCTGGGATCTTGGCAAAAACAATGAGCTTAACATGTTTTATGTAGTCTCGGGATCAAAGGAATTGCTTATAAAACACTCGTTCAGTCTCACCATAGACCCGCATGATCTGACAGCAGCACTTAGCCCAAAGAGCAGAGGATCCTGGGAGTCAAATTAAAAATGTGCACTAGCAATCTGCTCATGGGCTTTCAATCACACACATGGACTCCTGCCAGCAATAAATCAATTCACTACAAAACACACCGCCTCAGTCCTTCTTCAAGAGCCTGAACGCACGAACACCTCCTGAGAGAGCGGAGCGGGACAGACTCGACGCAAGCCAGAGAATATCTGTTAAAGAGATGAATGACTCTTAATACACACACACACACACACACACACAGCTCTGTACCAAAGCCTAGAGAAATTATGATACGCTTTATTGTATTCAATAATGCAACACGCTGATGAAAGAACAGTGCCACCCATAGCTAGCACAACTAGAGCTGTTTGAGTTTAGAGCTAAGTTGTGCAAAAGTTGTGATAACTTCAAAAAAGTGCAGATTTAAATCTAAATATAATGTTTCACAAATGATTGGTCTTGTTATGCTGTAACAGTATAATTATACATTTAAGTATTGAGTAATTAACAACATGACTGGGATAGGGTTAGGGTTTGGTTTAGGGATAATTGTGCTACAGGTGAGCAGGGAAGAGGAGAGAAGAGGAAGACGCGACAATAAAACAGGGAACACAAATCATGCAACAGCTTTACAGACACAAGTGAAGACAACTAGCCTATCTTTACAGACACAAGTGAAGACAACTAGCCTATCTTTACAGACACAAGTGAAGACAACTAGCCTATCTTTACAGACACAAGTGAAGACAACTAGCCTATCTTTACAGACACAAGTGAAGACAACTAGCCTATCTTTACAGACACAAGTGAACACAACTAGCCTATCTTTACAGACACAAGTGAACACAACTAGCCTATCTTTACAGACACAAGTGAAGACAACTAGCCTATCTTTACAGACACAAGTGAAGACAACTAGCCTATCTTTACAAACACAAGTGAAGACAACTAGCCTATCTTTACAGACACAAGTGAAGACAACTAGCCTATCTTTACAGACACAAGTGAACACAACTAGCCTATCTTTACAGACACAAGTGAACACAACTAGCCTATCTTTACAGACACAAGTGAAGACAACTAGCCTATCTTTACAGACACAAGTGAAGACAACTAGCCTATCTTTACAGACACAAGTGAACACAACTAGCCTATCTTTACAGACACAAGTGAACACAACTAGCCTATCTTTACAGACACAAGTGAAGACAACTAGCCTATCTTTACAAACACAAGTGAAGACAACTAGCCTATCTTTACAGACACAAGTGAAGACAACTAGCCTATCTTTACAGACACAAGTGAAGACAACTAGCCTATCTTTACAGACACAAGTGAAGACAACTAGCCTATCTTTACAGACACAAGTGAACACAACTAGCCTATCTTTACAGACACAAGTGAACACAACTAGCCTATCTTTACAGACACAAGTGAAGACAACTAGCCTATCTTTACAGACACAAGTGAACACAACTAGCCTATCTTTACAAACACAAGTGAACACAACTAGCCTATCTTTACAGACACAAGTGAAGACAACTAGCCTATCTTTACAAACACAAGTGAAGACAACTAGCCTATCTTTACAGACACAAGTGAAGACAACTAGCCTATCTTTACAGACACAAGTGAACACAACTAGCCTATCTTTACAGACACAAGTGAACACAACTAGCCTATCTTTACAGACACAAGTGAACACAACTAGCCTATCTTTACAGACACAAGTGAACACAACTAGCCTATCTTTACAGACACAAGTGAACACAACTAGCCTATCTTTACAGACACAAGTGAAGACAACTAGCCTATCTTTACAGACACAAGTGAAGACAACTAGCCTATCTTTACAGACACAAGTGAAGACAACTAGCCTATCTTTACAGACACAAGTGAACACAACTAGCCTATCTTTACAAACACAAGTGAAGACAACTAGCCTATCTTTACAGACACAAGTGAAGACAACTAGCCTATCTTTACAAACACAAGTTACCAAAAAGTTCTGTCGTGAAACTCTAGATGGCGCAGGTCCTTAACTCAGTCTGCTAGCAATCGCATCATTCTCTATAGGGCGCGGCTGATTGGTTCCTGCTGTTTCAGTAGCCAATGAGATCGCTGCTCAGTGGCAGGACTCTTCAGAAAGCCTCCTCCTTCCCCAGCTCCACCTGTCTATATCGTAACAGATCTATTCCTCCAGGACCAAACACACCACCAGTGTCATATCCATTACCAGACCACACACTCAGAGTCGTCATGACAGAAATAGGTTCAGCGTTACATTATCAGCTTGGAAAATATGCTAATTTGACTAAAAACACAATAAACTGAAAACGCAAAGGATAATTCTGCTATGAGTTCAGGTGAGACGTCCACGTTCAAGAAGAAGGTGGACAGGAATAGAACAAATGCTTCAAAATAAAAGTCCTTGCACACAAAAACAAAACAGGGGAATTATGCATGTATTATGTGTATAATATACTGTCATTAATATAGTAAGTGCACGTGTAACAAGGACACTAAAATAAAGTGTTGCTACATTTTATTTCGTTTTTTTATTCGATTTGTTTCTTGTAGGTGTGGTTTCCAGGAGTGTTACCTAATAGCAACGTGATTAAATGTTGTAATACTGTTTTAATCTTAAAGACATTTGCTTTGTACGGTGAATTTGACCTAACAGCAACCAAAATGCAGTCTTTGCAATAATATGTAAATTTTGCACCAGATTCATACGTTTTGCTAATGTGGTCGCACCTTATTAGAGTTAAAATTGAGGATTTGACCCAATAATTTTGTGATAAATATATATTTATATTGTATGCTTACCAGAGTATTGAATTATAGCTTAGCAACATGCTAAGAATACGATTTGCAACTGGTAACAATTACAAGACTTTATGGATTATGTGCGTCACTTTCCAGCGAGTTCATTTAGTGACGCAGCTTTGGAACAGATCTATAATTTATGCAAAGAGAGTTATGTAGCTGCAAATGATGTGAAAACCTGTAATAAACCAACAATATCCATTTGGTAACCAAAGGTTGTCCTAAAGCGAGTGACTCTCCATTAGCCGGAGCTGTGGACTGTGCTAAAAGAAACATCGCTAAATAAAACATGACTAGCCCAAAAATACAAAGAGAAGAGTGAGTGTGATATGTGGAGATGAGGTGTGGTGGGCGTATAAGTCAAATAAACCCATATAACATATTGCTGTCACATAGAGCGGTTCATAAATTAATGATATTTAATCTTATAGCATGAAACCATTAGAAGTTAGGCAAAAAATAAACATCAGTGAAAGAAAGCCATAGCGTCTGTGAACGAGCATGGTGCACACACACACACACACACACAGCAACACTCTGCAGTCTTCCCATGCTTTCAGACACAAGCTTAAAAATGTATGAGCCGCTCAGAAACCTCTTCTCCACCGCCTGAGCTGTGTATCTCCAAATATAAGAAACCTTTTCATTTAATGAGCCAATTAAACAAACAATTTGGGATTTTTATTTGAGCTTGTTTTAGTTTTAGTTAAAATACCAGTTTTTCGATAGCAATTTGGGCATGAAAGTAAATCCTACAGCCATTATATTCCAGTGTGCACTTCTGTTCTCTCAGCGTGAAGCCTAGACTCCACGCCACCCTGTTCTCAGTATACTGTGATTTTACACGTCTTAATTTAACCTCGCAATCTTCCAGGAACCTCCAGACACACTCTTACTTCTATCCTGGCCTTGTGTGAATGATAGCCCGCGGAAACCCCTCAGAGACACATCCAGAGCCGGGGTTAAAGAGGACCTATTATGCCCTTTAAGTGTTGATGTAGTTTCAGGCTCTACTAGAACAGGTTTTCCTGCTTGAATGTTGATTATTCTCCTCATATTCTCCATTGTTGCGGCTCCTCTCTTCCCAGTCTGTCAGTAACGCTCTGTTTACTTCCTGTCTCAATGAAGCCCCTCCTTCTGAAAGCACGCTGTGCTCTGATTGGTCGGCTGGAGCAGTGTGTTGTGATTGGTCGAGCGCTTCGAGTGTGTTTGGGAAATGTACAATAACCGCCAGTTTAACACACTACTAACTAACTCAACCAGGCCCCGCCCCTTTATTCTGCGTATGAATTATTATAACGAGGAATATTCGTTCCCGGAAGAAACTCAAGACTATAATGGAGGCGTTTCAGAAGCTTAAATGAAGAGTTAGTTCACACTGCAGGCGATAGTGGCTCAAATCTCTGCTCATACGCAACGGTGTGAACGGCACAAACACACACAGCATCTGATCTGTTCGGTTCTGATTTGGGACACTTCCATATGTTTTTACATGATGTTTCGCAATGCGACTTTGAATCCATGTGACTTTTACATCACTCTAGAAGAGATCAACATTCCTCACAATTCTGCACTCCAAAGAATTTCACACCAGCACAGGGGTGTGTGTGTGTGTGTGTGTGTGTGTGTGTGTGTGTGTGTGTACTTGTACGACTATCTTTGTGAGGACTAGTTTGAGTTTTAAACCATTGGAGTGAGGACATTTTGGCCGGTCCTCACTTTCTGAGACCCCTTTAAAGGCCTGTTTGAGGGTCAAGACTTGGTTTTAGGGATAAGGTTATAATTAGGTTAAAGGGATACTTTTTTTGGAAATAGGCTCATTTTACAACTCCCCCAGAGTTAAACTGTTGAGTTTTACCGTTTTTGAATCCATTCAGCCGATCTCCGGTTCTGGCGGTACCACTTTTAGCATAGCTTAGCATACATCATTGAAGTGGACAAGACCATTAGCATTTCTAAAAAAAAAATGACCAAAGTGTTTCGATATTTTTCCTATTTAAAACTTGACTCTTCTGTAGTTACATCATGGACTAAGACCGACAGAAAATGTACAGTTGCGATTTTCTAGGCTGATATGGCTAGGAACTATACTCTCATTCCTGCGTAATAATCAAGAAACTTCACTGCCGTACCATGAGTGCAGCAGGCGTAATGATATGACGCAGCGCCTGAAAATAGTTCCGTTGTGTTGACGGAAGGTGGCCTATTTTCAGGCGCTGCGTCGTATCATTACGCCATTCCGTCGGTCTTAGTGCACGATGTAACTACAGAAGAGTCAAGTTTTAAATAGGAAAAATATCGAAACTCTTTGGTCATTTTTTTTTTAGAAATGCTAATGGTCTTGTCCACTTCAATGATGTATGCTAAGCTATGCTAAAAGTGGTACCGCCAGAACCGGAGATCGGCTGAATGGATTCAAAAACGGTAAAACTGAACAGTTTAACTCTGGGGGAGTTGTAAAATGAGCCTATTTCCAAAAAAAGTGGAGTATCCCTTTAAGGGTAGGTTTAGGGTAAGGGTTCGGGTTAAGCACTTAGTTGTGATGAGTAAGGTTAGGGTAAGCGGCTAGAGATTGCATTGTGTCAATGAATGTCCTCATAAAGATAGATGTAAAAGAGTGTGTGTGTGTGTGTGCTCCTGAAGAATCATACTCAGTAAAGCTGGACAGAGAGAACTTGGTCAGACCACATATATGGGAACTTTGCCGTTGTTGTCCATGGACAAAGAAAGACTAACCAGCAATAACAGCGTTATATATAGACATGGAGCGAAATGTTTCCTGTAAAAGATATAAAAAAGTCTCACCATTTGTCTTCATGTCACAATGATCTACAACAGTGGCAACAGAGCGTGTGCTGCTCAGAAAGGTTGCTGGATTACAGCATAAGAAAAAGTGAGATAAACGATTCTCTAAAGTGTTATATTCAGCCTGGGTCAAACGGTTGCACCTCAATAATGAGCAAACTAATCCTGTGAGCGCAGCCGTTTGAACATCACACACACACATCCCTCCTGTTCCACACACACACATCTTCAGCCGCGAGAGAGCACTAGCGCTGGACAGACTCGTGGTCCTCATCACATGACCCGACGTGTGACTGTGGTCAGGCTACACCGTTTACACACTGAGCGACACTGTACAGATGTGTGTGTGTGAGCCACTGCTACACACACCGGAGCGATGATGAGCGAGAGGATGAAGGATCTGGACGAGCTCAGATAACACACACACACACACTCATTTACGCCCCATCTCTCCAGTGCTGATCCGTATCGAGGTCAACAGCTCGACGTGTGTGTGTGTGTGTGTGTGTGTGTGTGTGGCTCGCCACTCAAACACTAATGATGAGGAGGACACGCAACAGGTTCACCCGTCCGTGTCTGTCACACACTCAGGGGAGCGTCGTGTGTTTTTAGCCAATCAGAAAATACAGAAAAATTGGACAATTAAAAGTGTTTCTGAAATAGCACACAGGGTTTGCACTGCAATTAAAGGGGCACTTGGCAACTATTTCAACTTAATAAAACCGTTTAGAAATCATTTGAATGGTTCGATAACCTGTTCTGGAGAGAATGGTGGCTTTCCCCGAGCAGAGCGATCCCAGGCGGAAAACCAACCTTGCAACATGAGGACTAACGCCCCGGTGAGTCGGAAATATAAGTCTCGTGAGAAGCGAGAACGAGCGAGAAACACAAACTGCTTTATGGCAATTCGACATAATTCTATAATACTGTGTATGATGTGTTACCCACTCGGTAGACATAACTCCACACGATAGAGTTGGCCGGCTCCGATAATAACAGAAGCACATGAGCAGCGGTGGACAGCAGGAGAAGTGAGTTACTTTACGCCAGTGTTGTGTAATATACGCCCACAGCTGTAGGGGGCGCTGATGAGAACACATGCCACAGCAAAAGTGGAAATCAGAGAAGAAATGACTAGAGTTGCCAAGTTCCCCTTTAAAATCTCATTTAGCAATACCCATCCCAGACAACAACAAAATGTCGGCCCCAATCCGGCCCACATCGGGTACACGTGGCCCGACACTATGTTGCTGTCTGGGATACCCAACATTCTCAATTATCACAACGTAACGGAGAGACACAACAAAAGCAAGCTCCAGCGAGCGGTCCACAGTAAATGCCTGAGGATTATAGAAAAGTGTGTTGAAGCATTATAAGCAGGGCTTGGGCTTGACATCAACACGTGTGTGTGTGTGTGTGTGTGTGTGTGTGTGTGTGTGTGTGTGTGTGTGTTTTCCAGCAGTGTAACAATCACTCCTACTAGACACTTCGGCGGGTTGAATTTTATATACGTTTTTCAACTGTAGTCTTTTAAAAAGGGATCTGAAATAATAAACTAAGTGCAGAGTAGTGTTGTCAAAAAATATTGATTTTCCATATCGATACTGAAATATCTGAAACGTTCCAATACTTTCAGCAGATATATATATATATATCGTTACACACAAACCCGCCTCCACTCACTCACTCACTCGATTCCTTTGCTCAATATGAATATGGTTGCTGATACAGGGCTTGTATTTCGGCGTGGGATTGCGTGTTTTGCACATAATTCTACTCATTTCCACAGATTTTGTGCTCTCACCCAAAGTGCGGCACATGAAGCACCTCTCAGGACTAAACTGAGTTATTTTTCACTGCTTATTGCTCTTAAACAGTCAAACACACACAAACTAAAGTCAAAATGCCAGTTTTGGTGACATAAACACATTATGTTTTAAGTGAATGTAAACAGTTGAGAAAGAAAACGCAGGTGTAACTGTATAATGGATCCGTGCGTCGGGTCTTAAAGTGACGGCAGCCTAATAATCCTGCTGACAAATCATGAGATATTATTAAAAATAGATATATGGCAGTTTTCCCCCATGGTATCGATGTCAAAATTGTGGCCAGTGAAAATGCTGAGCGGCGAGTAACTTCGGAAAACCCTTAGCCTGAGTTAAGCCCTGCTGCCAAACATCTCAGTTAAACACGTGAAGGATTTACACCGAAGCTATTCATACGCCCGTGCCTCGACACACACATCTATTATAGCTGAGCTAAGCTAACAGCGCAGTGCAGTTTGACATCTCAGTCAGTACCAGCACATCAGTGCTCAAACACACTGCAGAGAGAGAGTCCTATATAAATATAATCGATTACTGTATTAAAGAGAGCAGGACATGGAGATATAGCAGTTTGTGTGTGTGTGTATATATAAACATTTGGTTGAAATGATGGTTCCTCTAAAAACACTTTTAAAGGGGACATATCATGAAAATCTGACTTAAGTGCTGTAATCGGGTCCGGTGCTTCTACCAACCCAGAGAACATGAGAAGTGAAACCCAGTAACTTAGTTTTGGTGAGCCTTTCTCTGCAAACATGTCAGAAAATAAGCCGATCAGAGTTCACTTCCCTTCTGACGTATGAAGAGGATCTTATTATAATATTACCGTCATTAATCTGCACGTTTACACACACCAGCCGACATTTGGTTTCACTGGCGCCACCAGAGACCAGTTCTAGAGCAACGGCAGAAGATCCAGCAAAGCCTGAAACTGTTCTGTGGTCGAGCACAGGCGACACTGAACACTGCTGACCAGAACACTCACCGCTGTCTTATAAACACCTCAGGAACTGTGGACACTTGTGGAAGAGTTCAACATGAGGAGGAGATGATCAGTGTAACTCCACAACAACTACAGAAACGTCTCCGCTAACATTCAGAAACGTGTAAAAGTGAAGCTCTCTCCGTAAGGCTGCACTCGCTGCTGGTTACTCCTGATCCTGGATCAGTGAGACTGCTGTGTTTGTTATTGCTGGAGATCTGAAGCTCGTGTAAAGGCCCCGCCCTCTTCTGAAGGGAGGCGGAGCTACAGCTCATTTGCATTTAAAGGGACACACACACAAAAAGGCGTGTTTTTGCTCACACCCAAAAAGGGGCGAATTTGACGAGCTATAATAAATGCTCTTGAGCTGAAATTTCACACACACTCTGGGACACCAGAGATTTATAATACATCTTTTGAAAAGCGGCATCATATGTCACCTTTAAGTCTAAAACCTGTAATGCCTCCGTAC